>JAHWFP010249427.1:2181-14527 GCA_023313725.1 Lithobius niger
GTTTTGCACCGCACCTTTCCCCGTCAATGCAGCGCTACCGCAGCGTTAAAAAAAAACGCAATTGCGTTTCTGATTACCTTGTGTGACTTGAGTGGTGCACACACCTGTCGTTTACCGCAAAAGCATTACCGGATGCAAACGCACCTACCATTTCTCCGTACCTTGTGTGACCTGAGCGCTGCACACATTGGTGATTTAGCGCAAAAGCGTCAACAAAAATGACGGCCAATCGCAGCGACACTAACATAGAACTGTTTATTGGGGAGGTAAAAACCCACTGTAAAATATGGAATGTATGCGAACATAGCACGTTTTCTTCGATACACCTCCATGGTTTGGCGCGTACTGACGTTATTTCACGGTCATGTGTGCATTGGCTACGTCAATGCAGCGGCTACACAGCATCAATGCAGCGGCAACGCAGCGGCACGCGTTAAAAAAAACGCATGTGTGCATCGGGCCTAAAGGCCTCTCCAGACAGAAGAAAATTTCGTAACTACGCTATGCGTAACTACGTGCCTACAAGGTCAACATTGCAGCAATCGTGTCGTTGGCTTTGCGTTAAGGACGAATATTGAAGTTTTTTTTTACACTATACCGAATCGGCGTGCGCCGCGACCAGCCAGTCTGGTTAGGGCTTAAGACTGCAAGGCAGCAATAGCTCGTTAGTGCAGCATGTTTAAAAAGGCTACAAACCCAACATTTTGAAAACCCACATTTTATTCCAAACTCCGCAATATTGCACAGTGCTTAACCTTGAAATTCTGTGCATCTCCCTGCACGACCCGCAGGTTCACAATCATCTACTCCCAAACGACAACAAATTTAAAGAATACTTAGCACTTTTCAAAGAGTTCTCTATTTCGAAATTTAAGGTACTGCATGAAACTACCGTATGAAACACTCGTCAACAGGGTAAAGTTAATAAAACCCTGCGCACAGAGGCTCGTCGCAACTCCGGCCAAGTTCCGGTGTAGACGGAAGTTGACAGGACTCCAAGTAGCTTATGTAACTGCAAGGTGCACCATGTGTGTTCACACAAGGTGCGCCCTGCTATTCGTAAATAGCGTGTTACAGCAGAATCTTCAGAAATAACGCAGTGAACTAGAAAGTAAATACACAAAAAAGCCACATCGTAGAACAATCCGTACCCGAGCGTTATTATTTAATTTTACTCTTACGCGCTATGACAATCACTGCGGAGCTCAAGCTGAACGTCTTTACTGGTAACTAGTCTCATGTTTTGAAGTCATTATTTTGTACCTCTACTTTGTCCAGAGCTATCTGAGAAACTTTTTTTGTCTATAGTGTCCGCGACCGATCTTGAGTTTGCACAGAATGATCACAAACAATCGATTGTATGTTTTTGGTGGCGGAGTGCCTTGTTGATATCCAAAATAGTTACAATAACAATGGTGGCCGTCGATTAAAGCCGCCCCCTCCTGGAAGACGTATCCAATCATAAAATACGTGCAGGACTCAAAATACGCCGCGGACACAATAGTTGCTATCCAGGTCTAAATTCCGGTAATGGCCGGGCTTTTACCTCGAGCTCTGAAACGTGCTTCTCAGCTCGCTGTGGAGAACGTGTGGTACATACGCAAGACAAGTTATCAATGAAGACGTTCAGATTGAATTTCAGTGATTGCCATACCAATGCGCCGCAGAGCACACGCAGCAGTAGCCACTTTTTCTTATGCGTTCAGCACAAAGAGCTCTTGCCATTTGTATTTTTAAATTTATTTTATATTTTATTTTTCTTGATTTTGGTAGTTTGGTCTTCATTTTTCCTTCATTTTGCATCATTATGCAATTTTAAGTGCGCCCGTTGATAAAGAGCTATGGTCAGCTCGAAACGTTGGGCTTGCGTTTGAATTTGTGCACTTTTTGGCTTTTAATTTACTTAGTTCCAGTGCTTCCAATTGCAGGTAACCGTCCAGATCAAGCAAGATCAGAAGGTTACGAAGGGAAATCTCGCACAATCTTCACGATTAGTGCCTCTACGCATCACTAGACGACTTTTTACAGCACGCTACTGAGTAGAAGGAAAAATTAACGATCTTCTATAACGTGGGTCCGCGTGTCTTGTCCGGGTTCCCTGGTGGATCCCTAGCCTCGTGAGCAAGCAAAACCCAGTGGTCAGAATTTTCGACTCCCAGCCAAGTGAATGTCGGGTCGAATCCCACGACACAGCCCTTTAAAAAAAAATTAGGTGTGACGTTGCGAAAGAGAATTATATGCAACAGCACGTGATCCGTCATAACCAGAGTAACAACAGGTTGATTTTCACGGAATCCGTTGGCTTGATGATTATGTACTGGAGGGTGGGTGGTTCAAAAGCTGACGGCCCTACATTTTTTAAGTCCAACTTTTCAAGTTAGAACCCCTCAGAACTAGGAGAGGAGAAAAATCAAATCTAATGAAACGGGAAGGGTTCTGTCCTCTTCTGGTTCTGAGGGGTGCTAACTAGAAATGTTGGACTTGGAAAATTTTGAGTCGTTTGTGGACCACCCTGTACTAAGAGTTTCAAGCTTACTCAAGGTAGATATCTGCGAACAGGACGGATACCCACATTCTGTTTCAAATTCCGAATTTTCGAACTAGACTCAATTTAGAAACCATCTGTATTGCCATCCACTCTCAGACAGTGCATAACCATTTAACTGCCTAACATAAATAAATATAAGGAATACATTGATCTACTAAGAAAGTTTACAGTTTTCTCATTTCGCCACCAGGGACAACTCAATATCTTGCATAATAAACCAAAGTCTCATAGCAGAAATGAAGTAACCGCAACGACGACCCCCGGAAGGGGAACAATGAAAACATGCGAGTGTGTCAATTCTTTGGCTTGCAGTTGAAACTGGGACGTTGTTGCCCTGAAAAGAAGTTAAAATTGGCACATTGTTGCCTCGACTAACAATTTGCTCTGCGGCCTTGCAGTGCTGGAAACACCGGTTCTCGTCAGATCCCCGAAGTTAAGCAGCATTGAGCTGGATTGATACTTGGGTGGGTGACCGCCTGGGAATCTGGCTGTTGCAGACATAGGGCCTTAGGGCTTCGGGCAGATGACCAGGAGTGGTTAACGCTCGTTAAACCCTTTAACCAATTTGCTCTGCGCGGTCATCGCAAAGGCATGTCTTAAATGACGTCATGTACGAAGGACAGTTATTTTTCGCATGCTGCTGGGAGTGGGGAGGGGCCTGTACGGGGAATGCCAGTTGATGGGGCAGTGCTTATGTTACAGCCACTATTTGATTACGATATTGCTTTGCGGAGGGAGAGGATTGACGGAAAGGGGGAGCAAAAAAATTGACTGTTGCAGTGAACGATCAGGCAGCACCGAGCAAATACTGGGAAACAACCACGGGTCAAACAAATCCCCGAGCGAAGCCGGGTACGATGCTAGTTGCCATATAAAAGCCACTAAAGCCCATCACCCCTCACTTGGACTTGTGCCAGCCTATACTGCACACGCAGTTCGAGGTCCCTTCATTTTGCTTTTTCGTTTGTTTAAGCTCAGTCCGACTTTGACTTCTGTCCAGACCAGTTCTGCCTGATAGAAATGGACTTTGAAACTTCCTGCTTTTTAATGACTTAACTTAAAATTTATTTTTTTATTTTTACATTTTTTATTTGCTCTTGAAAATGTGTCGGAGCCGAGCACATTTCACGCCGAGCACATTTCACGTAGTGTTGTGCACTTTTTAGGCCTAACTTCAAGTCAATTCAAACAGGACTGAAAGCACTTCTATATAATAATCAGTATTGTTTTTCTTCAAAGAATACATTTTCGACATCAGATTTATGACCAGCCTTTGAATGGTGCATCCTACTAAACAATTTATCGCCCAAATTAACATTTCTGGGAACTTGGGACTCCTGAGTTTGTTCCACATGGGTACCTCCACATTTCCGATTGGGCAGGAGATTCAGTAAACTAATTTTATTTATCGGAATTTTTTTCTTTGTTCTTTCTATAGAAAGATAATTTGCATTGTATTACGATGAATCTAATTTTAGGAGGGGGCAAGCAATTTTGGGAGTGGTCCTAAAACTTCCAGAATATATACTAGCAAAATGAAATGGTAAACACGTTTTTTGTTGTTTTTTGTTGTTGTTTTTTTTTTAGGTGGAAGTGGTACGTCTGTAAATCATTAAATGTCGTATTGTTTCAACATCAGCCTCTGCGGGTTTCGTGGAACCGTAATAATGTTTTGTTGGTTTTGTGCTGAATGTTCAGGGCGATCCAGGAGAGCCCATTGTGGCGATATATTGTAGGTCCAAAAGCAATTAAGAGATGGCGCTATATGTTCTGTTAACGGATCAAGAATGGCAATCGAAACTGAAACACAGTGCGAAGCTGGTAAGAAAATCTACGATGCCGCGACAGAATGTCACTCGTCAAAATGCCACCACGACAATCGACAAAATGCCACCTTCAAAATGCCACTCTCTACCGACAAAATGCCGCTTCAAAATGTTTTTACTGATCTTTTTAAAAAGTCACAATGCATAAACATAGTCACAATATATAAACATTTTTAAAAAGTCACAATGACACATCGTTTACGCTCGGATTGCTGTGCTGCTTCCACTTTTTTTTTTTTTTTTTTTACTAAATTTAGCGCGCTGCTTGCACGAAAGACCTTCCCATTCTTTCATAACAAGAATTAATTGTGAGCAATAAAGGGGACCAAAAACTGTGCAAAAAGATGGTTACATGTACCACGTGAAAAAGAAAAAGGATGATTATATTCGATGGGCATGCGAGTTGTGCTTTGTCGAGTTGCAATGGGTCCATTACGACGAGAGAAAAGGTAAGGAGATATCTATTAATAAGTTACCTTACTTTAATGGGCTTAAATAGGCCTTTGCTAAATCATAGTTCAGTTGTAACTGTATAACACAAGGTTGGAGGTAGATTGTTTTAGACAGTACATTTTAAATTTTAATTATATTTAATATTTAAAGGTGTTTTAAACGCAGTGGCTCTTTCCACGTCCACTGTGGCTCTCTCCTTTTCACGCCTCACGAGCTTTGGGGATGAATGGGCTACATTCCTGTCCAAATTTAAACTGAATTTCCACGAGTAGATCTATAAAAGCCCTAGGAGTCATTTTGTGGATGGGGAGGGGGCTATGAACTTTTGACTGCCAAATTTCGAAGACCTCCCCTCCCTGGATTTACAAGATTTACAAGATTTAGACTTATTTATTTACAAGTATATAAACTTTATTTCTAATAAGGGTCATTCCGCCAAAAGAATATAATTTGGCTGTGACATAATTCTGTAAAAATGTTTTTTTTTTTCAAAGCACAGCTTGCAATGTTTTAGTAATTAATATGTATTCCTTTCTAGCACAGCTGTTGGCTGAGCTTAGTATATTTATTATTGCTATTACCAGGTTCCTGCAATTACTATTACTATTACTATTTGACAAGCAACAGGAATGACAGTAATAGTAATGACCAAACCACGTTGTTTTAGCCAGAAAATCAGTTAGGTCTATTTACTTCATGCCTACGAACTACGTACGGCCTTAATCAACACTTTCTAACGAATATTTTAATACTCGAAGTAATTCTACAGCTGTGTAACATTAACAACACTATAGGTGACAGCAAATGACTGTTGTAAAGTGTACGAATTGTAAATGAGTAATTATTTACAAAAACAGCGCTGATTCGAACGTGTTTGAAAGGTCTCCACGCGTGTGTAGCGTACTTATGACGACCTCTGGTGGCAAAATCGTACAACAAAACTAGGAACTAAGTGTTTGTCTCTTCCTAAAACCATTCAAGTAACAGCAATGACATTACGGTGGGACAGAAAAACAAAATTTAATTTAATTTAAATTAATCATTAATTTTAACATAACTCAATGTTGTTGCAATTGTAGTTACCTATAGAACAAATAAATAAAAAAAATTACGAAACAAATTTCATTTTAATGGGCAGTAACTTAGTGAACACTGAGTGTGTTTGCTAGTGGGACATGACTTTTTGCTGTTTTTGGTTACTTTTTAAACGAAATAATTAAAAATAAATTTCAATTTATGCTCTAATTCATAAAGTGTCTTTGATTGCTAACCTGTAAGTGTTTTCTACACGTCTATTCCGAAAATTATTAATGTTAACTAAAATGAAATTAAAAAAAAGCTGGGATGCAAAATACACCACAATGGTGGAATGACCCTTAATAGTAGCCTATATCTAAAACAAAACCCACAAGGGTGAAAGAACCCGCCAAGTTTCAGCCAATTAAAGTAGTGATATCAGAGCCAAAACGGCTGCCACCAAGTTGCTACATTATTTGCCAAGCTAATCCCACCGAGCATTAGATCAAAGGCGAAACCAAAAACCTGGCCATTGCTACTATCGGTAGCAATGGTCAAGTTTTTGATTTAACGTCTGAGGTAATAGTCGGCGGGGATTAGCTTGGCAACTAATGTAGCAACTTGGTGGCAGCCATTTTCGCTCTGATATCACTACTTTGATTGGCTGAAACTTGGCGGGTTCTCTCAGCCATGTATGTTTTGTGTTAGATATCACTTCTTTTGTAGTTTTTTTTTTGTGTGTGGCATTTTATTATAGCCACTACCCAGTTATCTTCTATCTGGCCAAGTTCGGTCGAAAAATATTGAATACGAACGGAAGTATTAATTTTCTTTTAGTTTCGCTGCAGTGAGGACTTCAATCATATAAATTAAAGCGTTTGCTGATTTAATTCTGATTTTTAATCGGAGAGCCGTGGCCGAATGCCGTACGCCCTCTAACCAAATACAAATACAAAAGAAACAACAGACACAACACAGCCTCACCTGCAACCAGCAAATTACACCCAATACTAAGACATACTCTCAACTCATCAGCCTCACAACACCAAGTTCTGAAAAGTGACCACTACCACCACTCCACTGTGTACAAGGGCAGCTTTCAGATCACAAACAAAATCTCTGCAGAGACTACGTCAACCACATCACCACACCTAACGTGCCGTGGAGATTCATCGTGCCCCACTGTGTACAAGAGCAGCCCCAACCATCAACCATCAACAATAAGTAGCGCGGACTGCGCATTTATTAAAACCATAGTGGCCCGAAGCCATGCGCCTACTACAAACAATTGTAGCGTGTCCATATTTTATCGACAATGTTGTGTTGCCGATTATTTCTGGCAGTCTGTTTGTATTGTTACTCGTTAACCCTAATAACGAGTAATGCTTATTTTGATCACCGGTGGCGTTTTCCCAACATACGGAAAAATAGCATTACAAATTACTGCAGTCTTTTTAGTTAATGCCTCCCCAAACGTCAAACCATAAAAGGCACATATTGGAGCTAAAAGAGTGTTGAATACCAAATTTCATTCTTATCTGTCGCATAATTTATTTTGTATGAGCGGAATTAGTAGTCAGTAATCAGTATAGTATATAGTAGTCATCTGAAATCAACGATCTTCACGCACTTTTATGACATTGATACAGTTTATGCACGTGATTGAAATACAACTATTGCCTGTCAGGGCACAAAGACTGCCCGTTTTCAACAATTTTCAAGCTGTTTTGCCGCATAGGTGTTTATCCTCGCCATCGTGAAATACGCTCAGCTCTGTTTTTTGTTAAAATACCAAAGCTAGTGGCCATGCATCAACAATGCAAGAATTAAACAATGACTTTCTTACAATGAAGTTACCATGAAGTTTGACAATTATTGAACTTGGCGGGCGGCGTGGTCCTTGAAATTGTTAAACAGACAACCTGTCAAGGTGGACTCTGCCAAGCTGACAACCTGTCTAGGTTTGTACATTGTGACTATGTTTATGCATTTTGACTTCTTAAAAAGATCAGTAAAAAAAAACCTTTGAAGTGGCATTTTGTCAGCCTGGTGGAATTTTACGGTGGCATTATGACGTGGTGGCATTTCGGCGAGTGGCATTATGTCGGGCATTCGAATCTACACCAAATGAAAGAAGCGACGCCATTAATGAAAGATAAATAACAAATAAAAGAAAATGTGATCATGACACTTCAGAGGAATTTTCTTTCAGGCTGCTTTTGCACTTAAAGAAAACCGCTTAAAACAAGAGACGGATCGCCTGGGCCCCCACACCAAATTATGGGCCAGGGTCTACCTACAACATCAATGCCCACCAACATTAGTGGAGTAATGGATGTTGTAGGAAGAAGCGTCATAATTGTGACAAATTGTAGAAGTGGCATAGAATGCCAAAGTGTGAAAGTGTAATGGCAATACCTCACTTTATTTTTACTCCTTAACAAACTCAAACGTTTATGAAATTTTAAAACTTCGGTTGTTAATTGGCCCACAACGTGAGACTAAAAAAAAAAAACGAGTGTATTTTCTATAGTCACATGACAGCAGTTCTCCACGGGAAAGTGCTTGGTTGCGCCACCTACGGTATATGATTTCTGCCCAGTGCTCTTCCTCGAACTTTGGTTCCAAACCTTCGCATATGTGCGGCAGTAATTTCATCTTCGTGCTCGTGAATTTGCTGCACCAAACCTCCCTTGTATGAAACTTCAACCAAATCAGAACAAAAATTGCGAATGTTATTTTGTTTCAAACAGACAAAATTTAATACACTCTCGGACAAATAGACACGCAAAATCAAACTTCGGTCGCGTATTCAAGCCTTCCTTCGCTTCGCAATAAAATATTTAAAGTGAAGCTGCCTTCTGAGAGCAGACTACATCTTTTTTCTTTGTGACGCTAAAGTCTTATCTGTTGTTTTTTTTTAAGTTTCTGCGGCTCATCAGCCTTATGATGGCATCGACCTGGCTCTTGTTGGTAGGTCTTCAGCTATAATGTTAGCTTCGCTCCAATAATTGGGCTAAATTAAGGCTGTATTATTTTAAACATGGGCGCAAATAACCGATGTACTAACGTGCCATACCCCTCTCTCTCTTTATTTCCCTCGCTCTTCTTTCGCTTTCTTGCTCTCTCTCCTCTCTTTAATTCCCCAATCTATTATTTTCTTTCTCCCTCCCTATCTCTCTCCCTGTTACCCCTTTTTCTCTCCCTGGCCTCGCGGCCCCCCCCCCCCCCCCCCCATTCGATCTCCGACCTCTCTCGGTCACTCTGTCGTCCTCTTTCCCTCTTCCTTTACCAGTCTCTCTTTCTTCATTCCTGCCGCAAACCCTTGAAATCATCCCGTCAACAACGACAAACACCCAAAACAAAAAGCCGATTTCGCGGGAATCAGAGCACATAGATGTAAAACGTTGGACAGAAGAAACGGACTAACGGTCTGTGAATTCCGGGAATATTTCAGCTGACCAAGGGATGCGTGAACGATCGCCATAAAGATATTGATGGAACTAAGCGGAAAATCTAACATTATACCAAATGATGAAGAGTGGACATAACAGTCAAGAAAATCTGCTGGTTACTTTCAAACTGTAACAGATTTACGCCCACGTGCTTTCCAAGATAACGGTCAAATCGTTTGTTTGCCTTCCTCAAACGTTGTGAATTACGACCAAGTTAGACAGGGCCAAATATTCCATTAAATAGTTTTAAAATTAAATGTTATGGGCTTGAGGAAAGAGATTTATAATCCTAAGACGAACACAGAAAATGCTTTCTTGCTGCCGCGGTAATATCACATTGCAGTAAGTTTACGTGAAAGCCAGTCAATTGGTAACGGCTATAGATTGGCTCAGTGGTCTTTTTTTTTTTTTACCCAAACAAAGAAAACTAAACTTCAAAAATCAAATATTTTATTTAACGTCCTTTTCAATAAACTTGAATGTAAAACGACTAGTATGCTCGAAATATCCTGAGATCTTTTGTATGCCACATTCATCATGAGTGGCCTACCAGCTTATTTCAAATGCCTTTCTCTTCTGACAAGCACAGGCAGGGCTGAATATAGCGGCGGAAATACGGGAGGTGAGATAAAACTACATCGAAATAAAAAGACCCCGCGGGGGGCGCCCCCCCACCAATGCATACGGGTGAGTGAGGTCAAGCTTGAAAACCGGCATATCTATCTACTCTGTGAAGACGATGTGGTCTGATGCTACACAACTCTGCAGTTCAAAGTATGTGTAGTGTGTACTGCCACTACGCAAACTGTGTACTGTTAGTTGCAAGTACACAGAGATGTGTAACGTCAGAACATAGCACTTTCAGAGAGTAAGCTCTAGTATATAAGTATATATATATACTTAATGCACGGTGGTGACGTCACGCCAACACATCCCAATGCTAAAAGTGTAGCCGTTATATTCGGTTAATCTGAAAACCCAAACACGTGACCGTGGGTTAATTTTGATAACCCACACTTTTTTGATAACCTAACACCTTTTCCGCGCTCTACACAACCCCCGCTCCAGCCGGTGTGACATGTGACATATAATGACCGACTTTGCAAAACTACCGTACACAACACAAATTCAACCAGCAAACCCCATTGCGACCAACATAAATAGGCATATTTCCAACCTGCGACATTTTTTTGTCATACAAAAAAAAAATCGAGTAGGCTACTATGCTACGCCCCCACCCAGGGAGCAATGGTCCGACCCGAACCCGGCAACCTTTCGTTTCGACGGTACGAAAACTACGCTACTGACACTTCCTAAACACACCTAAAAACCTACGAGACTCAAGCGAATAGCGCATTTTATGCGCTATATCATATTTAAACTAATGAAGTAGACAAAATACGGTTTTACCTTAAACACAAAGGTCGGTGACTGGGTCTGGATATAGGGACGTCCTCGCGTACGTGAGGCTTTAGCAGACAGGAAGTTTAAACCGGAAGTTTGAGTTCAGGAATTTACGTCATGATTCACAAATAAAATTTCAAATAAATTTTTTTTAAATCTCAAATAACTAGATATGTTGGCACGAAGTCACACCTTAGCATTAAAATACATATTCGTGAGTCCTAGTCGATTTAACGGTTATAATTTCTCTTGAGCTCGAACGGCTAGTCCACTATCTCAGGCCCACTCGTGTTTCCCTCCACCCCCTCGATAGTGGACTAGCCGTTTCTCGCTCGCGAGCAATTATAACCGTTAAATCGACTAGGACTCACGGATATCTCTTACTTATCATACACGGTGATAGCCGTGTATATATATGATTGAAGTCCTATCTCCAGCAAAACTAAAACTATTAATTTCTCCGTTTCTATTCAATATATTTCGACCAAACTTGGCCAGATAGTAGATAGCAACTTTTCCAAACTTTACACCAACTTTTACGCAATTCCGTGCAAGAGTAAACGTAGGGAGCCACACGTAAATTTGAAAACTGTTCACTTCTTGTTGTTGTTGTTCTGGTTCTTGTTCTTGTTCTTGGCTGACACGGTTTCAGAAAAAACTATACTGCACCTACCTAAAATCTGAAACATGATCTGAGCCAGAAATTTTCCTGAGCTTCAACCTTACATGGACCACTTTTTCGATTGGTCGATCCATTCTGGAGTTACGGGACCCTAAACGATTATTTTGATTGTTTTACATTGTTTTAACCATTGTATTTAGGGAACAATGCCACTCAGCAAACTCCAGATTCATTCTTCGTCCACGTGTTATGTCTTTGCTAAAACGTCGATTGTTGAACGGTAAAATGAAAGAATCCGTGTTTCAGCTAAACGCATATATTTTTAAACCAAACTAAGCTATACGTAATTTCGACGGCCTCGAAATTGGCAGCTAAAAACGATAGAATTCGTATTTATTTCGCAGATGGAGGCTTTCAGAGCTGAGTTGAATTGTTTCAAAGTGGCCAGCAACAATCGACTGCATGCATAAAGCTTTGCAGCCCGACGCCAGAGCTGTAAAAAAGGTACACGGATTACAAACAAAAACGTCAAGTGTGCCGCAAAAAAGGGGGATATATGATTGAATTTTCACTTGTTAAAATGAACACGGATAAAAATTGATGCTTCTTAATTGAAATAATCAAATGTACAATTGAGAAAATTCCATCTGTTTAGATGCCTGTTGTGCTTTACCAATCACATATTTAAAACGTAAATAATACGTATACGTAGATAATATATGTATAAGACAGTCGCGGTCTCATCTATGTATATAAAAGGCTTGGGTGGCACTGAACAAAATCATCAGGTGTTGTGCATAACAATCAGTAACAAACGTTTGTGTGTGCGTTACAATGTTTGTGCCCTGTAACAATCAGGAAGAGGTTTCAAAAATGGTTGAGAAACAATCAATGTCTGCACGATCGTTGCTGGGTTTACCGCACTTAGTGTCAGAACGGACAAACAGTCAATTCAGCAACATAACAGCAGCGTCCTCCATTGCAAGAAGACATTTATTTCCCTACGAAAACCAAACAACAG
>JAHWFP010249427.1:15888-37621 GCA_023313725.1 Lithobius niger
AGGTTTCAAGTAAAAAGAAATAAAAACATTTATTTGGTCATTTAAACAAAATAGCTAAAATAAAGGCTTTTACGGTATTTGGATTCCAAATAAAACCACAAAAGGGAAAAAAAACGGATGTCGCAACCCTGGATGATGGGGGGGAAGCCACTTGTACGGCGGCAGTACAGCGTAGTTTATGCATATTTACAGTGATGACAACCCACACGTCACTATGGCGGCATTCACGCCTTCACCTGGCATCAATATTTGGGGAGGTATATGGGCTGGGAGGTCATTGGACCATTCTTCCTTGATGGAACAATCAACGGTGCAGTATACCGTCAGCTGCAAGAAGACAGGATTCTGCCGGTTGTACGGGAAAAGTGTCCCGCAGATATTATTTTCCATCAAAATGGTGCATCACCGCACTATGCAACATAGGTGTGAGACCTTCTTGATGACCAATTTCCCAACAGCATAATTGGTAGAAGAGGTGCGATGGAATGGCCCGCGCGTTCGTGCGATTTGATGCCTATGGATATTTAGTGTGTGGGGAATAGTACGGGATTTGGTGTACATCCAACCAGCCCAGGATATTGCAACCCTGCAGGTTCTCATTACTGCTGCATTTGAGACATTTACTCCTGACTTATGCAGGAGAATATGCTTAGGTGTGGAAAGCAGATGTGGTGAGTGCATCGTTGCTGGAGGAGGGCAGTTCGAACACCTTCGTTCGTGATTCACTCACCTGGAACATCTTTCTTTGTCTCTAAACTTTACGTCGCCCGCGCACTGAGCGACTTAGCCGCGCGGAGCCAAGGAAAATGTTAAGTGCGTGGTTTTACATAAACGGTAAGCATTCTCATTGGCTACAACGCTGACCGTGCGGCCAAGTCGCCCAATGCGCGGGCGGCCTTAATGATGGACTTAATTTACATTATAACTGGTTTGAAACAAAATGTCAAACGTCAGCCTTCTAGAGGTTAGCTTATCTGGTCCGGTAATGGGACGGGGGACCGTGGCAAAGTCCTCCCCCCCCCACCCCCAGGGTTCCACATGCGCGTTTTCTTTTGCTTTATTATTATTTTAACTCTAGGAATTCCTCACAGAACTGAATGTGTCGATCGGAATCATCTTCGTGTTTAAGTCGTGAATACTTTACGAATTGTTAATTTGAAATCCAAATACTGTAAATGCATTTATTTTAGCTATTTTATTTGAAGGCCAAACAAATGCTTTCTTGTCTCTTTCTATTTGAAATTAAAAAGTAAATGCACATATTGTTTTTTGTCCCCCCCCCCCCCACCAACCAGGGTTGTCACATGCGTTTGTTTCTTTTGCTATTTTATTTGGAATCCAAATACCGTAAAAGCCTTTTGCTTTATGGCCATACACATGTTTTTTTTTTCCTTCTTACTTGAAATCTGATTATGGGCTTTTATTGTTTGTTTTGTGGGGGGGGCCCCCCGCCCCCGCCAACCAGGGTTGTCCAAAGCTTTTGTTACCTTCTGCGTTCTTATTTGAAAAGCAAATAACTAAAAACCTTTTTTTTCTGACGTCAGTAATAACTTTCGCGATTTCTTTACTGAGGTAAAGAATGAGGGTTATAGCGACGGGGAATGATTATAGGACTTAGAAAAATTCGACGTGTAGCGTGTTTTTGAAACACCCTGTACTATTACATGCTACCCACTGGTCTTCTGACTTGCTCGCCGTCTGATATAAAAGACGAGTCGCCCAGGCAAGTAAGACCAGGAGGAAATGAAAACTGAAGTATGCTTTATTAATTTCCTACTGGTAAGACTCATTCGGCCCTGAGCACCCTTCAAGAACCGAGTGCAGGACGATACGCAGCGCTTGGAGCAGTCGCCCTTTTACGCTATTGTGGTAAGTGAGCGACACAGGGCCGTATAGAACCACTAGGGAGCGGGGAGAGGGGGGGGGGGAGTAGAGGTTCCCCAAAAACGTTTTAGTAAACACAATGCAGGCAAAATGGAGTTGCCGAGTTAGCAAACTCGCATAAATTTTCACCGCAAACTCCCGTTTCCAGTCCATACACTGGTCAATTATTGTCATCGTTCAGTCATTTGGAACGCAAAGATTTAGATCGATTTTAGCTGCGACGAGAGGCAGTTAGCTTCTGATAGCAATGACTGTGCAGCAAGGGGCAGCTATAGTGTTTGATAACAACAACCGTGTGCGTCAAGGGTTGTGCATCAACAACCGTGTGCTCTGTCAGCCCATCAGAGCCGTGATTAGGGTAAAGCATAAACGTCGACAAATATACCCAAAACAAAACACATTAGTGCGGATGCAGGACGGATCCCTAAAAAAATGCGCTTTAACCCCCCCCCCCCCACCCACCCACCCTTCCCCATAAAAAGTGACAGAATGTATCTGTGGTTCAGTGGTAGAATGCTCGTCTGCCGTGCGAGTGATCCCGGTTTTCGATTCCCGGCTGATGCACCAAATTATGCGGGGCCTAGAATTTAAGTAATACGTAATGTGGTGTAGAAGCAGTAGGCGATACCTAGACGATAATGATAATAGAGTCGGATCTTTTTAAAAGGAGCATTTCGCGAAAAGGGGGAACCACGAAATATTCGGGGGCCATGGTGATTGGGGGGGGCGCGGGGGCCCCCCCCTTATTCTGAACCTACGGGCCTGGAGCTCGATATTGAACCAACAAATTGAAGCAGTCTGTAAAGTCGAACACTTTAGGGTATGGATGGCAAGCAGTAGTGGGCAAAATCGCGTTAATTAATAACTTCACCACCCCCAACGACACAATGATTGGAAAGTGACTTATGGCGTGCTGCATCCAAAATGAAAGTCTGCTGCATCTGAGTTCTCTTTATCACTGGCTTGCAGCAAGCAAAGTAGTGCACAAAACAATACCTTTTAGCATTACAAGTAAGTCATGTGCCGCCTTAATTAATGAGTGGAAATTTGGTACGTCCTCGTGCACCTGGGAGCAAGTTGTAAAGGTTTAACGATATTACTGTCACTAGATGGCGCTACGGTATTTTCCACAGATTAAAGAACTCTTCCTCCCACGGATACGACACTCGTAACTCGGCCAGCGCCTCAAAAATAGTTCCTCGTTTCAGCAACACGTCGGGGTATTGACGTAACACCTCGCACTTTATTCGCCAGATGTCACTAGCAGAGTGAAATTGAGACGCCGAAAAGAAGCTAAGTAAATAAGAAATTAGAAGGTAAAGCGTTAAACTATCAAAAAGTCAGCCTTTTACTATTGGCTTTATTGGAACACACTAGTCTGAGAAAGGAAGAAAAAACAACTTTCACAACTCGGACTCGAACTCTCGTGATTAACGTAGCTTGTTGGATTTGTTCTGTAAACGTGCTCGCGATCCCACTGCGCATGCCTGCGTATTTATTATGGCGGACTTTCTAATTATACCCCGATCCTCGCAGGCGATCTCTGCGCCTACTGACGAGACTCAGCAAAAAAAATGAGGCCTAACTTTGCCGCGTAGTGTCGTATCTGTGCGCGGTAGTGTTCTTTAAGCTGTAGTATTTTTTTTATATTCAATCGTACCGCCATCGAGTGGCATTGATATCGTTAACTTTTTACAGCTTGCTTCTAGGTGTACCAAATTTTCAAGTCGATAATTCAGGAGGCACTCTCGTGGCTTGTTGGTTGTGTTAAAAGATGTTTCTTTTTGCATTCCTTTGCTTTCATGCGAGCAAGCGCTAGGAGAACTGGATAGCGCTCGCTAGCACTAGATGCTGCAAACTTTCGTTTAGGAACCCACCATTAAACGTCGTGGGTTCCTAGACGTTTAACCCACCTTTAAATTTCAGTGAAACTGAAAACTCAAAAGGTAGCATTAGAATAGTAAGACCGTGGGTTGTTTTATAAGTATACTAAATTACATTCATAAAAAAAAAAAACAATGTTACCACGATTTAATTTTTTCGGTAGATATATGCCTTTTTGTGGCTAGACAAACCTGAATTAGAAATTTTAAAAAAAAAGCCCCCCCCCCCCCCAATTCCATTCAAGATCAGTGCGTAAACCGGATCTGGATTCACATCTGTGTGTTACAGGGGAAGGGACTGCCGAACCCCCGAAATCAGGGCTAAAATTTGGTAAGAGTTTACAAATAAGTCATTTACTGCATTAAGGAAATTCTGAAAATCTGCTTTTTAAATGCTTTTCAAACCTATTAAAATTCCTGGAACTGTTTTACAGGATCTTCGAGGGACGCCTATTATGTGCGCGGCGTATCTTGAGTCCTGCAAGCATTTTATGAGTGGCTACGGCCTTCTGGAGGGGGCGGTGTTAATCGACGGCCGCCATTGTTTTTTTTAACCATCTTGGATATCAAAAAGGCACTCTGCTACCAAAACCGTACAATCGATTATCTGTGTTCGTTCTGCAGCGAACTCAAGATAGGCCGCGAATACTTTAGAACCCATTCCCATCTTTAGAGTTGAAAGTGTTGAACCGCATTTTGTATTTCAGTTCCTTTGCCTCTCCCTTCATATCCCCAAACAACATTTCTGGCGCCTCTATTGTTATTTATAGTTCCATAGTCGTTATTGGTTTTTTCCCCCAGTGGCAGTCATACTGACAGCAATCGTAATAAACAAGCGTATTTTCTTGTGAAAATAAACTTATTTAGAACTTAACTCAAAAATGGGTTTGGAGAAAGTGCCACGTTAGTAAAATCACCACAACTTGTTTTCCAAAACGTAAGACTTCAGCTTCGTTTTATTACAAGCGCTTCGTTTTATGCGTGCCGGCTGGGGGCTACATTAATCTCTGTCCACTGGGTCGTTATTGAGAAAGACGAGGCAATTTGAAAACGATCTGCAATCATGTAGCAACTGCTTCGTCGTTGAACATTGTCTGGTTGGTTGTCGATCTTTTATTTTACGACCATCTCACGAAGCTAAAAGTGACCTTCGAGCCCACCCTTCAACCCCGAAATGGCGGGAACGGCATTTGGTCTGCAAAGAATCGCCCGGCCAGCCCGAGTTGCTGCTATGGCTCTCAGTGTGTCTATTTACAGACTGTGGGCACTTGCAAACATGGTCCCAGTCTAAGTTTACATGTTAATTATTGATTTCGTTATTTAACTGACTCCTGCTGCTGGGATTTCGTGAATAATTGAATTAAGGGACTTTTCTGGCGGTCGCATATGAGAGATGATTACAAACAACGCAGCTTGGTCCCTCATATTATATGGTGTGGATGCTTGACTTACGGTTATAAGTGCTATTACATCATTGTACGAGTGTCCCAGTCATCTGCGTAATAAGATCGTAGAAATCAAAACTACTACTGTTTTTTAAGAGTTACGTATAAGAACCAACGGCACCGCGCGTCTTGCACTCAGGAGAGAAGAATTGGGGAAGCTTTTCAGGACAGCATGCTTTTTGAAGGGGCAGCTTCGAGCTCGCCTTGAGCCTCATTTACTTCTGCCAGCATGAACATAAACATGGAAAATATAACAGAAGTGATCATTAGAAAAGGGGGGGGGGAAATCACTAGCCGTGGTGGGGGGAATTTCAGACACACATGATGGCTAATATTTCCGTGAACATAAACCTGGAAGAATATAATAGAAGTGATCATATAAAGGGGGAAGGGGAGATTATTAGCGGTGGGGTGGATGATTTGAGTCACAGGATGCTCTGAGTGAGTGAGTGAAGTGAACGAAAATCGGCGCTTATTAGCCAGAGTGCGCAAAAAGTTTTAAGAAACTTATTCGGCCGAACATGGACGTATTGCTACGTACTGCAAATCGTGCATTCCAACACCACCCGTGCGTAACACAGGCTTTAACTAGTGCATAAAATCTCAACGACCATTCGAAAGCGTGTTTTAGTAAAGTTTAATCTACTCCAAAACAAAACTTGTTAAGAATTCCCGCCAGCTTTTCGGCCGTGTGAAGTCGCGATATCAAACGCCAGGCTATTTTGCCAAACTAATCCCACCGAGTAATAGTTCGAAGGTTAAATGTAATGTAAGAAAATTGCTTGCTGCGCAATTTTCAATTATTTCTTTTAACGTTTGAAGTCTTAACGTCGGTGAGATTAGCTTGGCGGAATTCCGGTAAGCTTCTACGGGTCGCGTGGCGAGCAGGTATACGATGGTCTCTGACCAGCAACGACGCATGGTGACAACTCGAAAGTGCGTTTTACTAAGTTTAATTAATTTCCTAATCATCAGTCTGGGCTGACAGCTCAATTTCGGTTTAACCCCTTATCCGGACTTGTTCAACTCACCCTTAACTCTCAGTTTGTTTCACCCCTTATCCAGGGACTTGTTTCACTCACCCTTAACTACAACGGTTAGTAGCAGATGTTTTATCATCTAACCCATCACATGAGCACTTTCAGAAGCGTGTTTTAGTAAAGTTTGATTAATTCAGCAAGGAACTCGGTGCCGAAGCCCCCACCTCACCGTAAGTAGTTCGTAAGTGCGTGGCGAATTTTGCAATACCGCAGCGCAAGTCACGACGTCACACTCTGAGGTATTGCAAAATTCACCACGCATTTAAGGACTACTTTGATACGGTGAGGTGGGGGCTTCGGCGCCGAGTTCTTCGCTGAAATAATCAAACTTTACTAAAACACGCTTATGAGAGTGCTCATTATGATGAAGCGTCGTACTCACCGACTTAAAGAGACGGATTTTGCGCTGAAACCAACGACTGGAGATGGTGGATCGGCAGTTGTTTTTCGTTGGATTGTTTACGTAAACAACAGTAGCGCATTTAGGTGGGTGCGCCGCATGCCCCGTTCGGTGCTAAAAAAAATAGTCATTCTCGAAAACAAAATTGCTTATCGGAGCTGAATTCTTTTAAAGCGGGCCTGCTGTGGCAAGTATTCTTTTCCGGGGAGGGAGTGGGAGGAGTGGGGGGGAGTCCCATTATCAATTGCGTTAGACGAAATATTCGTCAGTGCATAGAGATCAGTTCAGGGTCACACGCGATCGTGGTGCAGATGAGCAAAAATAGTGAGGCACAGTTAAATATATTGAAAACGCGATTTCTTTCCCAAGAAGACCAAACACTGGGAGAGGATAAGTCTGGGAAATTCACTCCACCGTGCACCATGGGTGTAATGTCTAGTGTCATGAATAAGGGACACCGCCACACAGAGTTAGATACACAGGTTGTCTAAGAGAGCAGCAGCCTAAATATAAACTAAGGTGGAGTGCATCATGGGAAGTGATGTCACTCCAACTACAACAGTCATTGGTTAATACACTCTAGCCAATTAGGTGATGATGGATCAGTAGACCAAAGACTACTTAGCAGTATCCAGGATCACTACAATCATACACTACAATGGGCCCAACCAGTTTGGTTAACAAACGTCTGAATTCCTATTCTTTAACTATTTAAACCCTTTAGAGGGGTTCAAAAATTCAATCCAAATTGAGAGATTAGAGAGATTCGCCTCGTTGTTAAGCTTCAATTTTCCACAAATTGATCTCATTTCACCAATCAGTGCTAACGGATCTGGATTCTAATCGCTACAGAGGGCGAAAAGAAATGTTTTGCTTTTGCAAAATTGCTTAAACTTTGCTTAAAGTATTATTTGGTAAATTCCTCAATTATTCTGTGAAGCTGTGAAGCTATTGACGTGATATTCATATTACTAACAAGTCTAATGTGCCATCAATTGTCAATGGTTTCTTTTTTTGCATATGAAAAAAAACCAGCAAATCCTTAGTAACAATCGAAATTATTAGTAACAAACGAAGACAATGATGACGCGAACATTTGTGAAATACCATGGATGAAAAGTGGGTCGGAATAATGACGAAGCACTTATAATAATAATAATAATAATAATAATAATAATAATAATAATAATACTTTATTGCACAAAAATTCTCGAAGCTCGAGAGCTTGTATGAGAGGCAGCACATAAATACAAAACAATAATAATAATAATAATAATAATAATAATAATAATAATAATAATAATAATAATAATAATAATAAAAATTTACCACGGTTCAGTGGAAGGTTTCCAGAAGGCGGGTGAACCGCTGACACTGGACCCTGATCGAAGATGTTACAACTCACAGCCCCAATACAATGGCAAGCTGATTTGGTCTCTTAAGGAAGGCGTGAAGGGACTGCCTATTCAATATCCTGTCGAACCCAGAGTCTGTGTTCTAGCAAACCGTTTCAGTGCGGAGGGAATTCCAAATAGGGATAACCCGGGTAGAAAAGAAATTTTTTCGGCAGTCACGATGAGAACCCTGGACTGCCAGTTTACGGGATGTCCCCTTGTGTAATGGTGTTTGGCAGCCGGGTCGAAGAATGTTAAATCAATCAACACCCCCCCCCCCTCAGAATCTTGAAAGTAAGAAGAAGATCAAATTTGATCCTGGGCAGTTCAAGCAATTCCAGGCCCGTTCTCGAAAGGCGCTCGATATGGTTTAAAACTTCATGGGACTCATGATGATACGTGAATATTTTGCTGTTTATTCGTTAAAATAAAATCAAGCATTACGCTAGTATTCCGCCCGCTACGACGACGATAGCCAGAGCAGTACTTACCCGCTTTGCTCGGTCCAGGAACAACTCTGAAATCTCGTGCTG
The DNA here is from genome assembly GCA_023313725.1 of Lithobius niger. Taxonomy (NCBI): domain Eukaryota; kingdom Metazoa; phylum Arthropoda; class Chilopoda; order Lithobiomorpha; family Lithobiidae; genus Lithobius; species Lithobius niger. Next base: position 24,468 of record JAHWFP010249427.1, read on the forward strand.
TGTGTTGGTCGTTGTACGATGCCGATTGGATGGCTGAAGTGATAGAGGGTTAACCTAACAGTTGGGGGAAAAAATATTATTTTTTATTATAAAATGAGTTACAAAAAATTACGCCTATAATTAGAACAATTACAAATCTAAAAAAAAATAATAACGTTCTCAAACTTTAAATGGGGAGGGGAGGGGGTTCTGCAGGCTTACACCTAATACGATTTTTTTTTTTACACAATTGTTCTATACTTCCTTGGTATGCCTTGGTAATGTGTTTACTACCAGTTGTTGGGATACTGCACAACAGCGTACGAACGTCCAAGGCATAAATAAGCGATGCAGTGATCATTTAAAAGCGTATTTTAGTTAACTTTTCAATTATAGTGTCCGCGGCTATCTTGAGTTCGCCCCACAACGACACAGATAATCATTTGTACGTTTTTGGCAGCAGAGTGCCTTGTTGATATCCAAGATGGTTACAAAAACAATGGCGGACGTCGATTAAAGCTGCCCTCTCCAGGAAGACGTAGCCGCTCATAAAATACCAGTAAGACTCAAGATAGGCCGCGTACACAATAATCTATTAGTAACGAGTCTAGGCTAAAAGTTCACCTCCAGTTGGCAAATTTCAGTTTTGATCCAGATTTTGATCATGATAGTTGATCCAATATCCATATTTCATCAGCTCACCTTAATACGAATGGCGTTAACCGGCGCCCAACTTTCAAAACGTTTGATGTCAAAACAAAGGAAGAATAATGTAAGGCTACACATTCGACTACTTTCTGGGCTAAGTTTTTTTCAGTGTTCTTCAATCAAGTTCGTCTACTTTCCGTTCATCGCCCTACTGATGATACACTTCGTTTTCCAAGATTTTCAAGCACGTTTCCAGGCATGGAATTTCATTATTACTTTCCAGGACATTTCCGAGTTTTTATGGACTCGTACGAACCCTGAATTACTTGTAGAGCTGTGCTAAGCATACTAAGACGAAATTTCAAGTGATGGTGTATAGCCAGCCAAGTAGAATACAGTGTCTGCAACCTTACAAGAAAGTTCATTTGTTTTCCTTTGCTGTTTTGACTTCGAATCAGTTAAACCTTACCTTAAATATCAAACGAGTTAGTTTTTGTTTTCTAACCTTATTTAGGGTCTGTATAAAATTTGACGCTTTCCTAAATTGTAGGGAAAGCATTCAGTCTGTCTGGGTGGCCTATACCCACCCCTGGTTAGTGACTATTTTCGACTTACCTCTACATTGTTAATCAAGTTGCTGACCATATGCGCTCCACCATAGCTGACCTAACTGTCGATGCGCCATTAATCCTCAACTCCCCCCCCCCCCCCCCATATGCGCCCTATCAATTAGAATCAAACATTATTGCTTCAATAATGCTGACTATTAGAGGCGAGTTGAATCAGCGGGAGTCAAGCCCAAACTCCACTTACGCGAGACCAGCCAGCTAGCGAGTATCGCGAGACCAAAGCTGCAAAGCGTGGCCTAGCGCAGCAAACTCCATATACGCGATACGAGAGCTACAACGTCTCGCCAAAGCAAGCGAGGCCGTCTCGCGCGCTTCTACTCGGCCCAGAATCTTTCGGCTAGCGAGGCCACATCGCTCGGCTCGCTCTGCTGGCAGCCAATCAGGAAGAGGGAGTTGATGACGTTTCAGGCAAGATGGCGCCACTAACAAGCCGTTGCGTATCCCTGTACTCGATCGGTTCGACAATCTAGTTTAGCTAAATACTTTAATTGTTAGACAAACAAAATGAATCGGCACGCAGATATGAATGTATTTAATAATCGGGGCCATGAAATGGCAGGCAGACTTGGTTCGAATCGTGAAGCGCGCTATTGTTAGTTTCCGATCAAAACAGGCCACAGGCCGCAGAGCTAAATCACCGCTAGAACGATCGTTCATTTCTAACTCAAGTCGGGAAACTTGCTTTCGTTATGAAAAACTAGAGAATAATCCACAGATTCCGAAAATGCTGTTGTACGAATCTGAAAGTCTTGCAGTAATTAGCTAAGAGCAAAAATATACATTCATTTTAGAGCCACTCAGAGCCAATCAGAGTCACGCTAGTATACCGCAGTGCAAGCCAAGTGGCTTGACGCTCGCTTGAATGGAATTTGAGGAGCTAGTAGCGAGAGCTAATCGGGCGGGTCAGGGCGGGTTTACGCAGCGACTCGCCTTTGCATTCTCGCAGCTAGAATTCAATCGCGATGGCAAAGGTGACATTGCCATGGTAACAACGCTAAATGGATTAGCTAAATCCAACGTCGTTTGAGTAAATACTTGCAGTCTTATAATCCGTGCCAATAATATAAAGATTTCCTCATAACGAAACAATTTTCCCAAACGCTTCTGAACTCACGTTATTTCCTGTTTTCGTTGCGAGGCGGCAGACATAAAACCACCGCCATGGTTGGAATTTGAGGTGATTTCTAGTTTCTAGCTGCGAGAATGCAAAAGCGAGTGGTTGCGTAAACCCGGCCTCAGCGAGGACAGCGGCACGCTAGTCAGTGTAGCATGGCTAGCTTGCTTGCTGGTCTCGCGTAAATGGAGTTGGGGCTTCAGGTAGACCGGGGAACAACTAGGTATAGTAATATTTTGTTTACAAACCGGCGCGTCTGAATTTTTTAACTGCCTTTGTTTACGATTTATACCCTCCAGAAGGATTCGAAAACTCATTCTCCTTTCAAATGAGAAGTCTGCTTATTCTTAGAAACCAGTTTTTCCACAAAACGATCCGATTTCACAAATCACTGCTAAAGGACACAGAATTTCATCGCTAAAGAAGTCGAACAGACATTTTTGCTTTTACGAAACTAGCTTAAGCATTGCTTAAAGTACTGGTTGGTGAATTTTCCCAATTGTTCTACGTATCTATTGAATATTTGCACATAAGTTATATTCACGTAACTCTCAGTCTACACTGCCATTGTCAAATATGGCTGTGCTTTTTTTTTTTAAGAAGGGAATCTGGGGTAAAAGAAACGGAATTAGCCGAAAATTACTGGTGAGACACAAAGAAAACAATGGAGTCAGCAATTTAATTTTGAACTGCCAATCGTGACATCCCGGCAGAAGAGGACGCAGACTACTAGGCCAAGTCAGCGGCACGTGGCGCAACGCAAGTGTACTCTCTCCGCCCGGTGATGAGGGTATTGGTCCGAGGTTGGTGGGCGGACGAGTGGCTAGCGGAGAGGGCATGCTGTAAAAGTCGTCTGTAAATGCGATGGAGATGTAGCAGAGCCTCCCCTTTGCTGCACGCAGGCATGTTAATCAAAAGGTAGCTCTGCCTTGTTGCCCATGTTAGTCAAAATAGTTATTTCGTATGTTAATTAAAAAGTAGCTGTCCTTTGCTGCACACAGGTATGATATTCAAAAGGTAACTGTCCTTTGCTGCCCATGTTAATCACTATGTAGTTGGCCCTACCTGCACACGGATATTTTAGTAAAAAAGTAGATGCCCCTTGCTTCACACCGGCATGTTAATCAAAAGGTAACTGTCCCTTGCTGCCCACGTTAATCAAAATATAGCTGCCCCATCCTGCACACGGATGTATTCGTCAAACATAAAGTCCCCCAAGCTGTACACAGGTATGGAATAGCGTAGGCGACAACAGAAGTTGCGTCCTTCCCGCTAGCCGTTTTCCGCCCACGCCAACCGTAAGCCGAAAACAAAAGTACGGCAAAAATTATACAATAACTAGGATAATAGTGATAAATGCGGTTAGGAAAGAGCAACTATAGGTTAGTGCAAGACACTGCAGATATTATGTCCGACGACCAGATCTTTCGCTTGTTATCCCTTGACGGAGAGTCGTGGCATCGATACCAACTGAACGTCGGTTCGAAACTTGCCACTGGCTGATGTGAATTAAAAAAAAAAAAGGCGGGCTGTATGTTATGCTCGTTCTGGGATTGCGGAATTTCCTGTAAATAAAAATCAAATTTAAAGTTGGTTGTTCGTTTAACGACGGCCGCCCGAAAAGCGCACGCACGTACATCTGCACGTCAGAAAAATAAGATGTTTTGAAATCATTATCAGCAATACAGACGTCTGCTTCTACTCAATCTATCAACTGCGTGGAATGTAATTAATGAGCTTCTTGACGGTTGACGAGACTATGTTTATGAGATGATAAACGGCACAAATGACGAGCCACTTTACTTCATGTAAACAAGGGTAAATAAATCTTGCAACGTTTTCAGGGCGCGGTCGGGGTGGTGGTAGGGTTGGGTGGGGGAAGAGAGGTTATTTAGATAATGTTGCCACGCCTGAAATTTGTCCCGAGAAATAAAAACTTGAACTTTTGCTGGGCAGACCGTAACTCGAAGTGCTTTTTCGGAAAAAGTGAGTAAGTGTACCTAGAATAAGTAAAAAGGCATGATTTACACACTCAAGGGCGCGTTTTCGCCACAACTCGCGTGTGCATTCTCGCTGCTAGAAGCGATAAATTATCTAAAATTTAAACACGGCGACGGTTTTAGCTCTGCCAGATCGCAACGAAACGAGTCAATAACTGGGTTTAGAAGCGATTGGGAAAATTGTTGCGTCAGGAGGAATTCTTTGTCTTATCCTGTCACACTGTCACGAATTCTATGACTGCAAGCATTTGCTCAAATGATGTCGGATTTAGCTTTGGGCGCGTTTATGCAAGGACAACTTTCTCGCTTACTAGCTTTTACTTGGTCAATACTAAATCTGCTGGCTGCTTCTCGCTTTTGTCGGAGAATGCGGCTGTCGAGTTGTCTATACGTAGTAACCATGGCAACAACGCGAACGCAAATTTTCTCCTCGTCACTCGCGACACGACATACGATGCTTGCAACATGACAGCGTCGATTTATGACAACAAGAAAACAATTTTTACTGCGGTACACGACGACGGACAGATTTCTGAATACCGGCATTCGAAGGTTTGTTTTCGAATCGACAACACCGAAATGGTCGCCATGTTGGATTTTGAATTCTCGCTGCGAGTAGCTATTTATTCTACCGTCGTTTGATCACTGCTAGAAGCTGTTTTTTGCAGCGAGAATAGCAAATTTTTGAAATAGCGTGAAATGGCAACAATGTTGTAGCAATGTTTAAAATGACTGTTGCACTTTGTTCTTTGTTCGTGTTGTTATTTATAATACATTTAATTTGTTGTCTATTACCGCAATCATTTAATAGAAACGGGAAATTAATCGTAAATAAATAACGGTTACCTAGCAAATAGCTTTCGGCGAGCGAGAAGGTCTCGTTGCGTAAACGAGCCCTTATATCCAGGAATCACAACGACACCTTCGCCATTGCGATTAAATTTCAGCAGCTAGAATGCAAAGGCGAGCTGATGCGTAAACGCGCCCTTAAATGTCATGAGCTAAAAGCGATAAGCTGAAACTGTAAAGAGTGTAAAGGAACCATACAAATTATTAAAGGAGATGCAGACACACAATTTACCGGCGCCGCTACCAAAAAAAAAAAAAACAGAAAACAATTATTTCGCAGGTAACGGGTACAAAACTCTGGAACGCATCGTGTACAACCACCAGTTTTAGCTCTCTGTTTCCTTAAGTTTTTACCACTCCTTTAATATTTTTTTTATTTCTTAACGGAAAATCATGGCTTCTGTATATTTAATGCAGAGGACAGATTAAATTGGCAGGAAAATTAATTGAAATAGTGTTGGCAGTAGTATTGTTGGTAGTGGTCATCGTGGCTGAGCAGTGAGAGAGCTCAGCCTGGTTGCTGGAGGATTGCGGATCTGGTCGTACCTCTGGAAAGGGGATCTTGGCAAAGTTCCCGCCAGGACTGCCGGCCAGGGTAGCGTGAGAGGCTACCATGCTCCTTCAGCGGCTATGGGATGTATTCTGGCTAATTCTGGACAATCTTTCGGCCCCGACGATGATCGAAGGTTTCCCGGGTCGAATCTCCAGGCTGGCACCTCCCTTTACCAGATTTCTTCTTCTCTGAAAAAATCTGGTAATGTTCAAAATTGAGCCGGTTCAGCCACTTCCAAGCATTAATTGCTTCGGCTGACATAAGGCTCGTCAACATTTTAAAAATAATAAAATAATTGTATGCCGTCAACAGACAGCACAGCACAGCAGATCAATATAGAAAAATACAAAAAAAATGTTTTCGTCTATAATTTTATGCATGGTTGAATATTGATTGAAAACGAAACAAAACAGTAGATGACGGAATAGAAATAAAGCATATGAAAATAACATGGCCGAAAAGTTAGTATGTGTTGGGGAGGAGGAGGGTGACACCCCAACCACTAGTCCAAGTGTGAAATACGGTAGTATTATCATTTTTAAACTTGGGGGAGTGTTTGATATGGGGGACGGGGGGGGGGGGGCGGCCACTCCCGCCTCACCCCCGGGGGGGGGGGGGTACCACTGCGCCAATCGATTACAAGATGAAAACGGATTTACCATTTGGCTGGTACAGCCCTTCGTTGTGCAGGTATAATGAAAAAATGAAAAAGACTGAGTGTCCACCATTCATAGAGAGAAAGATGCGTCAATAACGTTGTTTTTTATGTTACTGACTAGCTAGTAACTAGTAACTAGCTAGTAACGCTGGCCCCATGTTGAATCCCATAGACTCATTGCTCACGGCTAGCGCAAAATTGAGAAGGCCTACGTAGCTCATCTTTTGCACACGGATGCATGCATGTGATATGAATATGGTCCTTTAGTTGGTTTGGGGGTTATAGGGGTCAGGACAAATGCATGGGAGGGTTTTGAAATTCGCCACCAGCGAATTTTAATTTCGTTTCTTTCTAAACCAAAGATTTCAAGCAACAAAATGGCTTGAACAATCACGACTGGTCCTTACATTTACTGTAAAGCCTGGATGTACTAAAAACTGAACTGTAACGAAGGACAGAATAAGGAAACATTAACGTTGCCGTCGATTGCGTAAGAATAAAGGGATGCACGTTAGATGATGGTTACGCAAAAATACGAGCATCCACGAGCTAAAGGGTTTTTGTTAATAACCCAAAAATAAAATGCTTTGCGTTCTGCTGTTTTAGTACAGCGATCTTCGGGGATTTCTGCATGACTAGCCTAAATGTGAACGAAATCTTGAAGGATTAAGGGGAAGGCGCAGGGATAAACAAAACAACTGAAGGGGATGCGCTGATTGAGTGAGCGAAGTAAACGAAATCAGCGATTGTTAGCCAGTGCGTGCAGAAATGGGATTGAAGCAACTTAAGCCCCCCCACCACTGGGGGGGGGGGATTGTGAAGAATGGTCATACAATAAACTACTAAGCCGTGTCAATTTGGCTAATCTAACGGCTAATTGGCAATGGTAAATTTGAAAATTATAAATGGGAAAATTTATAGAATTAAAATTCCTCTAGAAAAAATGTACAGCTGAAGATAGGACGGTGTAACCTTATGTACGTTCACAGTCCTATGAAAGTTATGATATCCACCCAAAACCAAAACTGGTATAAAAACCCGCCAAGTTTCCAAAAACGATCGTCCTTTGAAGATAGTGATATCATTAAACCAGGGAAAAGCCGCCAAGGTCAATCCTGTTAGCCAAGTTAATCGCACCAAATAATACTTTGGACGTTAAATGAAAACTTGGAAGATTGCTACAGCGAGTAGCACTCTTCAAGTTTTCATTTAACTTTCGAACTATTAGTCAGTGCGATTAACTTGGCTAATAGAATTCACCTTGGCGGCCTTTTCCTGGTTGAATGATATCACTACCTTAAAAGGCCGATCGTTTTTGAAAACTTGGCGGGTTTTTATACCAGTTTTGGTTTTGGGTGGATTCATTACCTTCACTCAGCCATTCCCCACCTGGAATTGCTAGCTTACCTTAACTGAAATACTAGTTGTATTGAAATGAATTACAGAGGTAAAACGGTAAGTAAAGTTAAAAATAAATAACCACCAAGAGATTATAAATACATACACATCCGTAGGACGTGGAAGTGTTCAAGCTGTAACTGTAGCTTTGTATTCCGTCCCTTGTCACAAGGTCGTCGGGAGAGGAACTGGGTTTCCTTTCCTGTTTTTTTGGAGCTTGATTTACGTAATAAAGCTCCTATACGCTAGCAAGCGAAGTCGGCATGGTATGACTCCGCATCACCCAAGACACAGCCACCTACAGTAAAGGCCGTATCATCTTTGCCTTCCACAATGCTCAGCTAGAAGGCGAAACAAATACCGACGCGACAAGTTTGCCAAGTGGCGTCATCGGTAGGCAGTATTTGGAACCCTCGTCGGTCAATTTGAAATTTCGCCGCTTGGTGTAGAGATGGCAGCACCTAGCAAACTTGAGCTTGCTTCTATGTCAATTGTTGATTTTAGTTGCCTTTTTTGGTCTGATACAATACGGCCTTTAATGTAAGTGGCTTTTCCAAGACCGCTTTTCCTAAATAAATTGGACTGTGCATGCGCCGACTCTGACGTCAGTTGTTTTCTTTGTTGCGTCATGCATTTGTTATCTCTGATATCAACATGGCTGTCGTTGTCGATCCGACGAATCGACGTACCTCTGCACCACGAATAGACGCAACTCTGGACCACCTGGACTAACAAACTAGGGAATACTTATTATGAAACGTAAGTGGAACTGCTCCGAACGTAAAAATTGTATCGAGTGTATTTTGCTACAATTGGCAATGTGGAATTTACGTTAGGCTCACTAGACAGCAACTAGAAGAAACGATCGCGGTCCTTTGCACAAGGCCAGCTGAGATAGTAGCTGCTTCCTGGATCAATATTTATCTCAGCCGGCCTTGCCTATGCGCGACCTCTTGGCGTAGACCCGAGCGATCTCACGCCACGCCACACCATGCCGCCGCCGCCGATGATTTTCCCAATTTTCCGCACGCCGATGCTCATGAAAAATAATTTCGGCACGCTGCCGCTGCCCGCCGCCGTTCATTTTTCGGCGTAGTTTTGCATTTTAATTCAAAATTTCAGTTTTAACTTTTTAACAAGTATTTCACGATCTGAGGAACCTTAAAAACAAAAAAAGGTAAGAAAGATTAAAGTACTTGAAATGGCAAAACGAAACTCAAATCAAACAAATGTGCTGAAGTACTTACTCGTCATAGTGTACTAGTTATTTTTTACATTCGTGCAGTGAGATTGGAGGTGTTAATGTTTTACACTTTTAACAATCTCCTGCTACAGCTCAACCACCAGCCCTCAGTCGGTTTGCATGCATAGCATTCCCATCAAAGACCATAGCCATAAGTTACATTTATTGCTAACAACAATAAAAATTTCTAAACATTGTGATCATTCTGACTACCACAGGGCCTCGTCACAAAATATGTGTAGAACAGTGTTTTTTTGTGGTTGTTGTTGTTGTTATTATTGTTGTTGTTGTTGCTATTGTTGTGATTGTTGTTGTTGTTGTTGTTGTTGTACAAAATCAAGCTCCATAGATCACAGTTGTGTTCTTATTTTCCTTTGCTTGCACTAAAGAAAAAAAGTAAAAAATTTAGGACCGTTTTGCAAATTTGGCGATGCCAGAAAAACGTTTGTTATACTTTGTGTGGCCTACATATACATTCAGAATAGTGTCAGATAAAAACACCAACAGCATAAGCCACTATAGGTTTTTGAATTGAATGTATCAGTAATTAGGGACAAATTTTCAAAACACCTCTCCTGCTTGTGCTAGGCGTGTTTATCTGACACTATTCGAAATGCATTATTGCCTCCCCGTTTCAATATTTGTTTTGTGTGTTTAGGTCATTTAAGAAAACTTGTAGGTTTTTTTTTGTAGTTTATGACAACGGATAGAGTCAAGATTGGGCAAACACCAGGCCAGCAAATGGCCAACAAACAGTCGCAACCTAAGGGGAATGCTTGGCTAACCCTTGGCCAATGGATGGTGACAAGTTCGGTCCAACTTTACGGGTTCCACACATCACCAAACTTGGGCCATCCATTTGGGCCAACGCTAAAACCAAATGGCGGCCAATGATTGGGTCAAAACTCTATCCAACGCTTGGGCCATGGGCCTACACTTCCTTGGCCACTTGGCCACTTGGGCAAAGCTGGGCAAACAGGTAGTGGAAACCTAGGGTCAACGATAGGTCACCCTTTAGCCTACACTTGGCCAGCACATGGTGACAAGCTTGGTACAACTTTGTAAATTCCAGACATAACCCAAGCTGGGCCAACCATATAGGCCAACGCTAAAACCAAGTGGTGGCTAAAGCTTATAGGCCAACGCTCGGGCCAATTCCTAGGCCTACACTACGGCCTACACTTGGGCCTACGCTTTGGCCTGCACTTGGAATCACACTTAGGCCAATGCTGGCCCAACAGGTAGTGGCAACCTAGGGCCAATGCTGGGCCTACCCTTGGCAAACATTTGGTCAGCATGTGGTGATAAGCTTGGGCCAACGTTGGGGATTCCAGACATATCAGAACTAGGGCCAACCGTATGCGCCGACACTAATACCAAATGGCGGCCAACACTTTGACAATGCTTTGGTCAAAATGTTATGCGTTGCTTGTGATACAAGTCACATGCTCGGCAAAGTAATTGTGACCTTCGGAGTTCACTTACATGCCTAGTCTAATAAATTAAGATGGACCAAAACTACTTGGCTTCGTTAAACCTATTACTAAACGATGAAGGTCTCCGTGTCATACTGCCGGAATACCAGGGCCCAACTACAGTACCCGCCGGATCTTGTATGGGAAATAGGATACGCGACTGTATGGGACAATATGACCGCCAAAAGCGCCAATGATGCGATTGATTTATTCTGTTGCCGTTTTCTGTCAGCCGACGGCGACACTGACAGCACAAAAATTGCCTACGTTCATTTCCTTGCAACATGTTCTTTCTGGATACACGAACGAGTCGCCATTTTTTTGCAAGTGCAGAGAAATAGCTTAACTGTGGCTGAGTGGTAACTTTATAAATTATTTAAAAATACTTTCATAGATCTTTAAATTTGCTACACAAATCTACGTAAAAATTAAAATTATTATTTTGAAATTATTATCTACATCTGCCAATTTAGATGTCGCGACTCACGGCGTAAAGCGATACGCGATTCCCGAACATACCTCGAAGAAATGGGGCCAGTCGTGGCTGCCATTTTGTTGCAGGTCGGGCAGGATAATTTACTGGACAAAGCGAGACTATCGTCGCAGCCATTTTCCCGGGGCGGATGGGGCACTTTGATGCGCAAAATGAAAATTTAAAAATAAATTTGTCTTCTTTTTGGTTCACTGGAAATCTTACACGCCATACAAACATCAAACTCAAAAAAATTAATATGTATTGGAAAATGTGCCCGAACTTCTTTCTTTACTCACAAATATTTAATAAACTGTTTTGCAGTTTAAATGAACCCATATTTGAAACAGTTTAATGGAAACCCTTCACGCTTACGACACAGCACAGCATGACACGTCTTATAGGCAAAGGGTAAACTGTCATCAATGGTGTTAATGACATCAGTGAAGAGTTTCGATCTAAACATTTTTTTTTTACCAAATATTGCATAACTGACATGTCGGTGATTACCTTTAATCGGTGATTATTATTTTAGCATTGACTCGTTGGATTCCATGAACGTAGAAACACGCCTGAGCAGGTTCATCATCTTCCTAGATTTTCAAAAGGAACTTAATGACGTTGCAGAGAACGAACAAAACGACGAAATATTTATATATATTTATAAACGTTTTAATTGCGTTTATGTACGCGATGGGATAATCATTCTTCGGCCGTGGTTTCAATCTCAATTACCTTCAGCAAGTACCGACCACATGAAATGAAATCTCAAGTTGAGATTATAAAGAGAGCTGAGCTGACAATAAATAACTTGATTATTCATAATCTCTGCCATATTACGGGCCACAAAATGCCATGTTTGCGGTACGTGACGGACGTTAGAATTCTTCCTTTCCCGATTTTGAAATACGCCGATTTTTTTTTTATTTCCTTTTATTTAGTTTTTTTTTAGCTGGCGCCAGCAAGTTTTCATTCGACCAACGGTCACAGTTAGTTGGCGCTTCCCAGAGTCAGCTACTAGTGCTTTGCAAGCAGTCCTAGGAGTAAGTAAAAAAAAACTGCACTTTGTGAAGATAACACCACCTCTGGTGTAGTTCTTCATGTCCACACCCACGATAAACTTTTAGGAACGGGTGCCCCCTGAAACCTGTGCAAAAACCAACACGACAGCTATTTTGTTTTTAAAATGGCTACCATATACATTAAAAAAATTTAAAATTGTACTAATGTATGTAAGTTTGGTGTCCATTGCTAAGTTTTAAGGTCTGCTGAATTAAAAAATTGGTCTAAAACGGTGCCTGGACTCCACACGACAAGATATCCAAGTTGGCGGCCAAAATGATGAAAAATTCAAGTGGTTTTCATAATTTTAAAATATACTTATAAGGTAGCGGCATATTTACATTAATGCTCCAAAGCGTGAGTTTGTTTGCAATGACTAGTAACTAACAAACACCAGTTCAAATCCGTAATGAAGTGTGTTCGTAATTAAGAGCTAAGTTGTTGCTGTTTCTCTATGCTGTGGTAATGCATTTTTCATCAATTCACCGTAATTAATATTAGTACGGAGGATATACCTAAAATTGTGCATTTCTATCATAAAAGCATGAAATATGGCAGGAATGTTGTTTACATCATATTAAGAATTTTAAGTGTTGTAGGCATTCTCCTAAATTGCTATGAGCCGCCATATTGGAAAATGGCGGCTCAATACTCTAAAATTGTATATTTTTATCATAAAAGCGTGAAACTTGGCAGGAATGTTGTTTACTTAGAATTATTAAGAATTTAAGCGTTGTAGACATTCTCTTCAATCGCTATTATCCGCCATATTGGGAAATGGGGTCCAAATTAATTGTATTCCATAACTCTGAAAAACAGCCCGAAATGGACATGTTTAAGATTTTCTGAAAGGTGGCGATCTATTCTTTCCATCAATCCTAACCGAAATTGTTTAGCTTAGATAAGAATACAAATATGAGCATTACAATGTCACTTTGAAATTGAAACTAGCCGCTACACCAATTACAGCTACACATTTAAGCGGGTGTAGGACGGTCCCTATCTAAGCAAAACAATTTTCGGCTAGGATTGATGGAAAGAATAGATCGCCACCTTTCAGAAAATCCTAAGCAT
>JAHWFP010249432.1:0-18271 GCA_023313725.1 Lithobius niger
TCGTATCCATCGGGGTGGATGGGTACCACTCGTACTTTTCGACAGTACACCGCATTTTTTTAAATTGCAATTAGTACTGCACTTTAAAAGTCACAAGTTTTTATTACCATAATTTTCAAAGCTTCATTAAATAAAAAAAATTCAGAAAAGGTTGTACCAGTAAAACTTTATTTCTGCATGATGTATTTCTGCCCATAAATAAATATATTTTTAGTGCTGTTGCATCAAACTGAAGATTTATCGGATTATTAAAAATGTTATGAACAAACAAAAAATCAGAATATATTTGTGCTCAGATATATTTGTGACATATTTATTAGATTTATATTAAGTATTCCTTTTGATTTCAAGTCCCTTAGAACATAAAATGCATAAGAAGTAAGAACCCAGCTCAAAGTCACCTCATTATTGCTTGCGGTAGCAGCAATGGGGTCAAGATATAATTTAGTTAGGCCGCTTTGACCTTCGAAGTGAGGAGAAAATATGTAAGCATCCTTCGTGACGTTTGACACGTTAAAATCTTTCCAGCGGCAAAACCCATCGTTTGCATTTAATGGGAAAATTTGTCGGGAAATCTGTTGAAACTCTTGTTTGTTATATGGTTTGTATCTACTAACGCTAGTGCATTTTCCGAGTGCGCAGTGTTTGTTTGTCACTATACTGCTGAGCTACGCGCTGACTTGTTTGTCCGTATAGTTCATTCATTGGCCATGCACGCCGCCACGGTTCAGGCTCACATGTGTGGTTACGGCGAAGCGGCAGCCGGTCGTCCCCTAACCCAATCATTCGTCAAATGTGTGATCGTCCACAATGATCACAAACGAAAGCCGTCATCACCAAAATACCATACAACTAGAAAGAAATGAGATACAAAGACAGTGAAAGCACAAGAAAAGCACAAAATTGCATACAAAGCGATATGCCGGTTGAAGCAAAGTGAGTCGTTTAATAATAGTTGTAGCAGAATGACCCTTTCGTCGCATTAGTATGTAAAAAGTACAATAATGTCCACATACTGTAATGTCTAAAGTGTGTAATGGCACTTTGTTTTAACAGCACTTTTTAGTGCATAATTTCTTTAGATATTGAAGGTTAGAATTTTTTCAAAGGTGTAAAAGCTTTCAGCGAGCCTTGGTGCAAAAATTTTGCATACCGCGCCTTCAGAAGAAGATATACATGTCACATTTACATCACAAGCATTGAGCATGCCCAAATTTTGCCATGCTCAATTGGATTGTGAGGCATTTTCGAGCATCTTTGGAGTGAAACACTTCTATCAGTATGGAAAGCACTTCATTTTGCAAACAGACAAAAATGCCTTGCTTTGTATATTTGGTAATAAACTAGGCAGCCTTGCTATGGTGGTCGTGCACATACAACATAGCACATTGTATTTAAACACCTAAGATTTTAATTCCAACGTATCCATGGCAAGCTCAACTTATCTGCTGTTTTTTTTATTACAAATGCCGTTGCCATATAGAGAGCCAAAATTGAAGCCAGCAGAAGCTACAGTAATGAATTTGAAAACTGTCGAGTCTTTTCCTATCTTGAGTGACCAGCTCGAAACGTTTACCATTAAACACCGTGTTTTATCTCGGGTGTAGCGCCACACACGTACTGAACAGCTGGTCGCCCAAGGCAGACAAAGATTTAAAGCCAAATTTTTCTGGATAAAATGCGTTGTCATTAGAGCATAGGACAATATTATGGGGGGGACCGTTTGGTTATAAAAGAATTATTACGTTCTGTTGTCCTAACTGGTGCATGCTGAGCATTGTGGGATTGTAAGAATTAAAGCGCTTACATGCTCACAAGTTTGATAGCCAAATATTAATGTTGACCACAACTTTTGTCAATCTAAAAATGTAATTATATTCATGGGTGTAAACACGTTTAGCAACGACTGGCAAAGCCGTGGTCTAGAATCCATATTGATTTTGCAGGACAACTGGACGTACAAATTTACCTAGTCATTATTGATGTCCATTCAAAGTATCCGTTTTTCTGTATTATGAAAAGCACGACTAGCGCTGCAATAATTCGCCATTTTAAATTATTTGCTGTATTTGGCTTATTGAAATTTTTAGGAAGTGACAACAGAGAAATAAGAAACATTATGTATTTTCCAGTCTTGAGTTGGAGTGATGAAGTTTTGGTTAAATCGTTGTTTAAAAGTGAATTTTGCCCGGAGTTGAGATACTGAAACGCAACCCTAAATTTCCTTCAATAAAGTCCTGGTATTCAGCATTGCATTATAGAAGTGCCTAGCACACTACTTTTAGGGCGTATGTTGTGCACTACATTATCGTTGTACTTCCCCCAAACGCAGTTAAATGTTGAAGAGAAACCGTTTAAACAACTACTTCCTACAGTTAATAAACAATAGAGCTCCTTTTCATATTCACTAACTTTTATGGGTAAAATTTTTTTAAACCTGACTCAAAAAAATCGCTGGAAATTTGGTGTTGTAAAGCAACGTTTAGCGAATGTGCATTACTCAGTCGAATTGGCACCAGAAGTACCAAAAAGTACCACTGCCATTAAATGTGATAACGATTATCGATTTCTGATGTTTGTATTGGTGGGAGCAATAAATCACCTGATAATTTAAAAATTTTAAGATTTTAAGATTTTACTCTTTCATTACCTGTGTTACCTGATGCACCGTCGACATGACGTCACAGATATTACTCGACTCTTTAAATACCCACATTACCCATACCATCTTACTGTTAAATGCTTCAAAAGTAGAATTTCCACCGATTGTGTTATCTATTGGAGGCACAAATTGTCTTTGATACGTTATTGTTCCCGATATTACGATACCAACTCTTCCCTGGATCCCGGGCCATGTTGGGATAGCAGGGAATGGGCAAGCTGATCCTGCTGCAAAAGGGGCCCTTTCTTGCCCTCTCGGTAGGGATCTCAGCCTTGTTCCCTCAGACGCCTTTCCAACTCTGCGTCTGAGGTTACACGCTTTTTGGCATACCTTGTGGGATGGGCAGGACGGTAATAAATTACGGGCTATTAAAGGCACTGTCAAGGAGTGGCACTCGGCATGACGCCGCAATCGCCGTGAGGAGGTTGTGTTGGCCCGTTTGCGCATTGGTCACACCCGACTTACTCACTGTTTCGTTTTGCGGGGGTTTGACCCACCTGACTGTTATTCGTGTCGACGGCCACTTACGGTCCGGCACTTACTTGTTGATTGTCGCCATCTTGTTGGTGTTCGTCGTCGTTTCCATCTTCCGCACGACATTGCGCGTCAGTTGGGCGATAAGTCTGTCCTCCTGTCCGGTGTTTTTCGATTTTTGCAGGAGGTACAGATGTATGACAAGATTTAGATTAGGGGTTTGAATAACATCTCTGTAATGTGTGGTGCAGTGGCAACCCGGACCACTGCACTGTGACTGAGGTTGGCGCTAATGACCAAGTTGTCGACGCGCCATTAAGCCTCAATCCCCCCCCCAACTCTTCCTAGGGAAGTCGATCCGAGTTCACAAACTGTTCATGTTCAAGGAGGTATTGATGCACTGGTAATTTCGGATTTTCTGGCAAGATCTCTGCCCTGACTTTCCATAGATTGGGTCAAGATCGCCGAGCACCACAAGGCTACAGCTAAATGTCAACATTTAGTTTAGCTACAATTAGTATTTTACAGCTAATTAGTATTTTCATTAATTTATTCCTAATTATGGTTTAGATTATTTTTCATTCTGTCTTGTTGATTATTGAAAGGTGTTTGTGATTTTTCTTTATGCCACACGGATGTGGTTCTCGGCGTGGATTCCGAACAATGAATCATTGTTACAATGCCATTGTCGAGAGAACCCACTAGTGGATTCTCCCAACAATGAACCAAAGGTAGGTTTGTCGAAAAAATAGTTGCTTTATTGTCTGAAGGGGTATTTCAAGCTAGAATGCAACGACACTAGCAAATTTTATGCTTATTCATGCTTATTTTTACCACTTTTTTATACTTATGAGAAATACAACCAAACCAATTTATCAGTAATATTTCTTTGCTATTCTTATCGATTTAACGTTAATTTATTTGATTTGAAATGCGTTAACGTAACACAACAAACTCATAATACACCGTAAATCATAAAATACCCCATCAGTCATAACCAGCAACGCAGCACGACTCGAACCGCATGCTAACGATCAGCTAGTAAAGTATGATGAAAACTAAAATAAAAGCAGTTGGCGGATAGCTCTCACCCTACCCGATGAAGGTTGCCTCCCAGAGAACCCTAATGCTAGCTGTGCCGACACAACCGTTTGTCATATTTTGATAATTTTATATTTATTTGTTAAATATAGAGCTTTCAACTACAGCATTTATTTTTTAATTTTACTTTAATTTATTTGCATTTGAGACAGTGTCGGATTGGGACGCCCAGTAACCCGGGAATCCCCGAGAGGCCCCCATCCCCAAAAAAAATTTAGTTGAAATAAATTTGTAACAAAAATTGCATATCTAAGTAGCACGAAAACGTTTCCATTTCATGCCAGTTTCTTCAAAATATCCTAGGAACCAGTGCTCGGAATCCCTCCCCTCCCCGCACATACTCACTACAATAGGCACTTGTGGCTTTTTGAAAAATTTGAACTGATTTCGTACGAAAATTGCATTTTTAATTTTCAGGAAAACGTTTCAAAGTAAACGATTTCTTAAAAATAAGGTACTTTGTCGGGGCTGCTGGGGAAGGTTTCAGTGCTCCCCAGACCTCCACGGCCAGCTCCCCCTTCCCCCGTGTAAGGGGTCCCGAGGCCCATGCAGTACATATTTCCGGGAAGATCCGACCCTTCCCAACCCGGACCACTGCACTGTGACTGAGGTTGGCGCTAATGACCAAGTTGTCGACGCGACATTAAGCCTCAACCCCCCCCCCTTCCCAATTCAACACTGATTTGAAATACATTAGCATAATACAACAAAATCATAAAATACCCAAGGGAACACAACACCAATTCAACACCAATTCTACTTGTAAATATTAACAGGTTCTACTTCAAAACTAAAACAAATTAGTTCGTGGATAGCTCTCACCTTACCCGATGAAGCTTGCCTCCCATAGAAGCTTATTGCTAGCCATGTTGACACAACCGTCATTTTGATTATTTTTAAATTTATTTGTTAAATATAGAGCTTTCAAATACATGTTTATTTATCAAACATGTGTACACGTAATCAAATAATACATTGGCAGTATTTATTACTGACGGAGTCCATTTTGCTCTGCGTCCTGTACTCGTTTATTGTCTTACCGCTTCACTGTTCAAGATTCCGAAAGCATATGTCATCGGACAACGCCGAATAACCCAATTAGCCAACAAGGGTTCTCTACTTTTATTTCTTGATTGTAACTCAATTCCGACGTACCCCATCACTGTTCATATCGTGGAAACTCAACGCCGAATAGCTCCTTCACACAAATTCTCCTAAAACATTTTTTAAGAGAAGTTGTCTGAAGGGAATCATACCGCAGAAACTCGACGCCGAATAGCCCCTTCAAACAATTTCTCTTAAATTTCTTTAAGAGAAGTTGTTTGAAGGAGCTATTCAACGTTGAGTTTCCACGGTATGAACGGTGATGGGGCACTTTAGAATCGAGTTACAAAACAAGCAATAACAATGCTGTCTTTGTGTAAACATTGTTGCACGCACAGTCGCCTTGTTAAGCTTCTGAATTAAAGAACGTTAGCACGATTTGTTGTTTATTGCAGCCACGACTCTAAACAATATGCGGTTGGTATCAGCAGGATAACCAACGGCGTCTCGGGAGTTCTGGCAAAAATAAATCGTGGATGCGCCACTCGTTCATTGTTGGCAGAACTCACTTGACGCCGTTGGTTATCCTATGCGTAATAGTGAAAACTAATTTTCTTTTCAGATGGACAGCAATGAATAATTGTTTTATGTTATGGATTAAAATAATAATTGAGTGTTTCTAAATCAACAGTGGTATACCTTGTCGGAGAGGGGGGGGGAATTTTTTACTATAAGTATTTAAATTGTACGTAGATTCTTAGCTTACCTGATTTGATGTTTGTACATAGTGTGTACAGATGGTGCATATATTTATGTTGTATGTACTGTGAATTTAGGGGGGGGGGTGACTGCAGTTTATGTGAGTGGCATTAGCATTGTGGACTTCGCTCATCACTGACTTTCAGCAACACCTTAGTGCAGTGGCACTACAAACAACATCACCTCTACCTAATGTTATTTAAAATATTACCTGTCAGAAGTGGTCTTATGAAAGCCGCTTCTCTTATGCTAATATGTCTGAATAAAACCCATCTGCACTACAGGAAGTGAGCTGCACAACATACACTCACTCCAGATGCTGCCTGGTTGCTGCCTGGTAGCTCCTGGTCTGGCCTTACGTCAGGTTATTGCAATTAGCATGGCCGGGAGGCAGTGCTTTTTAAAGCTTGTGTGTACTCGCCAATTTTCAGAGAAAAACAGCAGGAGGAGTCTATCTGAGTCCTGTTTTGTTTGTTTCTGTTTTTGCTTTTTAGGGAGCACGAACTCAAACTGGATTATCTTCCCCAAGAGGTACAGTCGGCGCAACTTCTAATGTCCTTTTTTTGTTCTTTTGAATGCCTTGTTACTACGGAGTTTTGGATTGTGCGCATCCTCATTTCAACAATGTATTCAAATTACCACTCCGTGTAAGCCATAAACCTGTTCCACGAGGGGAAAACCATTGTTGCCTTGTTCTAAGCGCTAGGATTCTCAGTTTACTGTTAAACCACAGTCACATTGAAAGCAACCGTTAATAAGTCATATGCTGAAAACTAGAATAGTTTCAGTGTATACTGGCCTCTTTTAATGTCATCGTTTAATGTCATACTATTCAGTATACTTTTTTTTCAATAAACTATAAAATTTCTAGAAAAGCCTTGTCTCCTGTTGCCTTGTCTTAGAGTTGTGCATGGGCTATAATCAAGCAGTGCGTTCATCATAATTACTGTAGAAAACTCGACACAAACTGCGTGTAAGGAACTCCAGTGTTATATAGAACATTTTTAACACAACCTTGTCTTTCCTTACAAATAATGGTAGCTTGTCAGTGCAGAGTGCTAATTACTTAACATGGTTCCAGGAAATCATCTGCATACAGTCTCAATATAAATATAGTTCAATACCACAATTTATATAATTTACGGGCCAAATCATCTTTGGATCTTAATTGGAGGTCAACAACTTTATCAGGGTTTTGAATGAGTAAAATCATTGGAAAATCTATGGTCATATTTTCATTTCTCCCCCCCCCCCCAGCCATAAATAGTGACTAGTCCCTGATACGAATTGTACATGTATTAGTATTTCTTGAGCCATCTTGGCCAGAGCTTTACTCTAAGCCTTCCCTGCTTATCCCAATTCTTATAGCCTACAAAATGTGGGATGCAAAGGATGACTGGCAATTCATGATCAGGTTTTTAACTTTTCACCTGATTACCAGGCAAACGAACAGTTTATTTCATGAGATAACTACAGCTACAACGGACGAGCTCATAATATTTTAATCAAGATAATTGCTTCGAATCACATCTTAACGAAACATCATTAACGCAAACTTCAAAAAAAAAAATAATAATTTTTTTCACGGACAAAACTCTTCTAATAATCTTTCGCCTAGTAGGACTGTGTAGCATGGATGTTCCTGTGTATTGACGTTTCCTTTTTTAAAAAATAAAGTTCGGGCTTGAGCACGAAATGTGCCTTTGGCTTTCTAGTTTCATCTCTGTAATCACGCTCCATTAGCGATAATTGAAGTTATAACTTGAAAACCACTCTAACGAATTATTTTGTTATTATAAAAATAAAAACTCTTTGTGGTCGCTTTGGATTGATTGAGCTGGATTCATTTCTGTTCGTCTTTTGTATGCACTACACGTCGATTATTGAAAAATAGGTAAGATGTTTCCATATGATTACTTTGTTTAAAAATTGTATCTAGTAATTTAACGGAATATAAAAAAAAATAACATAGTTTCATAACAGTTGAAAGTACTACAACTCAAACACAGCGCTTTTCCAACTCTGCGTCTGAGGTTACACGCTTTTTGGCAAGCCTCGTGGGATGGACAGGACGGCAATAAATTACGAGCTATTAAAGGCACTGTTGAGGAATGGCACTCGGCGTGTCGCCGCAGTCGCCGTGAGGAGGTGGTGTTGGCCCGTTTGCGCATTGGTCACACTCGACTTACTCACTGTTTCCTTTTGCGGGGGGTTGACCCTCCTGAATGTTATTGGTGTCGGCGTCCACTTACGGTCCGCCACTTACTTGTTGATTGTCGTCATCTTGATGGTGTTCGTCGTCGTTTCCAGCTTCCGCATGACATTGCGCGTCAGTTGGGCGATAAGTCTGTCCTCCTGTCCGGTGTTTTTCAATTTTTGCAGGAGGTACAGATGTATGACAAGATTTAGATTAGGGGTTTGAATAACGTCTCTGTAATGTGTGGTGCAGTGGCAACCCGGACCACTGCACTGTGACTGAGGTTGGCGCTAATGACCAAGTTGTCGACGCGCCATTAAGCCTCAATCCCCCCCCTCAAACACAGCAAAAATGCAACGTTAGGGTTGGAACTAGAGCGATATCTGATAATCTTCAAGACTGAAACGTTCGTCCTTGCTTAATGAGGACTTCTTGGAAAAGGCATTTGTAGTAGCTCGTCTGGCCATGGTCCAATAATTTCACCTCTAACTTTGCAATATGAATGCTCCTTCTATCCCTGTTAATCCTTACCAAAACAAATAGAACGGATATCTTATTCCCTTATTCCATGTTGAGCTATGAGGCCTGGGTGTTCCTGCTTTGATTACTATGATTGGTTCAACCAATGCACTCCATAAAGCTTTGGCAGCCCATAATAGTAAGTGAGGAGCCTGGGTTCACAAATAAGGGGCTTCCTAATTGAAGCAAGCATTAAACAGATATATCCATATTCGGTTAGGAATATCTGTCAACACTAGGAGCAAAGGCAACAATATCTCTTCTTGAGTGGCTACAATGGTTTCATAAATTTAAGTTAGAGAGGCAAGAAATGACAGTAATGTTTTGTACAGACGAATCATGACTACCATGGGCCCACATTTTAAATACTGCCATTGCTGCAGAATTCTTAGTTATGCATCATAGAAACATCTGTGTTTCTTTACAATACCTAATTTTGGTTTCATTCATTTCTCTTAGTTAAATGTGGAGAATAGGATAAACAAAGAAGCAGGCACAAATTACAATTAATCCTAAATAAGTCAGTAGGTGCAATGGTTCAGCAAAATCAGTGGCTAAGTATTAATTCTGATCTAAAAAATCTTCTAAAATCTTGTAACTGCTGTCATTCTACAAGACATGGTGATTTCCGTTGGGATAAAAACTTTTGGGAATGACCGGCAATGCCATAGTCTGGAATCCGTGTTGAATTTGAAGGACACAGGACGGATTATTGACGCCTCGTCAAAATAACCATTTGTCTATATTATAAAAAGCACGACTAGTTCTTCAATAATTCGCAAATGTGGCGAAGTGAAAATTTAAGTAATGTCAAAACGTGAAGGCCACATGTAGACGAGGCACACCAGTTTGGAGTAGATATAGAACCAAGCTTGCAATTCTGATTTTAGCCTAAATATTCCAGGTTTAAACCGTAATTGAGCAACCGACTTGATTGAATGACTTATTTAATTCTTCAGTGCGGTTGTCAGGAAGCTATTTGAATTGTTACCAAATTGGTTTCGTTGGTGGTTTACCACAGATATTTTAATTTGCTTGCAACAATCTAGTATATACCATAACTCGAGCTGACACCCACGCTGGTGTGTAGCCACTATAGCAGATTGAAAAAATTAGCGTGGATAGAGCATGGACATAATAATTAGTATGTATCTACCCCTAAACAAAACTTGTTAAGGATTTCCGCCAATTTTTTCAGCCGAATGAACTCGTGATATCAAACGCCAAGCTCTTTCGCCAAGCTAATCCCACCGAGTAATAGTTCGAAGGTTAAATGAAACATACAAAAATTGCTTACTGTACAATTTTCAAATATTGCATTTAACGTTTAAAGTATTAGCTAGTAGGATTAGCTTGGCGAAAGAGATTGGCGTTTGTTATCACGACTTCACAAGGCCGAAAAGCTTGGCCGGAATCTTTCACAAGTTTTGTTTTGGAGCAGACATCAGTTTTTTTTGGTCTAAATTAATGAAATCTATTTTTTTCCTTTGTAATTATGAGATGGAACGATAAATCTAGTTTTCTGGTCGATTTGCTTTTTGTTGTTGTTGTTGTTGTTGGCTTTCATTACAGTTTGAGGACAGCATTCACTTTTTTTTAATGATTAGTATTTCTTATTAGTACTCCAGACGCATGGATTTTTTTAATGTCAGTTTGGCATTGTTGCATAATAACAATGTTTAAAACAATGTCAAACAATCAATTTGGTACATTACAGGTCCCTAGCGCTTGAACCACTTGACCAATTTTATGAGGCCTTATGAAAATGGCACATCTCTAGAGCAATGCCTGTAAAATGAGCTAAACACAAGCTTTATTCACCGCATGGAAGAATTTATTTTCGTGATACAATAAAGCGTTACTAGTAGCACCGTTTTACCGTTAATAGTAGTAATAAGGCAAATATCAACGTTATTCACGTCGTTTTTTCAACCAAAAAACGTCATGCTATGTCAAGCTGTGTCAAGCTGTGTGACTTTTATGTTGTCAATCGACCAAAGTCTCCTGATTAAACAAGTTTCAGCCTTTAAGCCTCAATCCTCCCCCCCCCCCTTTTCTGTCGTTTTTTAATTACCCTCACATGGCTTAAAACAGCTAAACTACCTTAACTGCAAAGACACTACATGTCTAGTGGTCGTCATCATCCTATATATTTTATCTGGATAGTTGTTATCGTTTTCAACTTGACGGGAGACACTCTAGCGTGTGTCCTAATTTCTAATGATCCTTTTTTTGAAAATTGTTTTAAACAATGGCAATTAGCTGTTCCCCTTTTCTAAATCTACCTTTACTCTTAATGAAAATCTCGAAGTGCATGAACACTCTGCAAATGACTGTTAATCAGATTGTACTTAGAAGTGAATGACATCGCAATTGAATAGGAGATAAATTATTTTAACTAAAAAGTGTAACTGATGTATTATTTCTCCTGTGAACCTTACTCACTTTGTCATTTGAAAATATTAAAACAATTTGAAACAATACCTAGTTTAGTATTTATAAATAAACATACGGTGGCCACCTGCAATAGAAAATTGTGCAGATTATATATTAAAGTGCCAGAAGTATCGTAGTTACGTCCCCAAAAGCACTTCAAAATCGTTTCTTAAGTTTGTCAAGCAAGTACAACATCCCAATCTCTGAACTTGCATTATGAGGCATTATAAAACTCGTATTCGTATTGGACGCTGTTGATTACCGTTTGTTTTTCCTGTGTAATTCAGTTGTGCAACATTAATTCAAATGTTTGTAAATGTTTCAAAGACATTCATTTCCTACTTTCCCCTATTTAGAAACGGTTTTGTTACAATCACTATGACAATCAAATGTTGCTATGTGACATGAGTGTTTACACGGTTTTGAAGCAGTCAGTATCAATACTACCCAGTATAGTTTTTTTTTTCAATAAACAATAAAATTTTTAGAAAAGCCTTGTCTCCTGTTTGCTTGATTTAGAGTTGTGAGCTACAAGCAAGCAGTGCGTTTATCATACTGATTGAACGAAACTCGACGGAAGTTGGGTGTAAGGAACTCTGATGTCGTACAGAATATTTTTAACTCACAACTAGCGGTAGCTTGTCAGTGTAGAGTGCTAATTACTTAACACGGTTAGTTGGTTACAGGAAATCATCTGCGTACAGTCTCAATAGACATATACATATAATAATTCATACATATTGTTTAAAGTTTAGTAGTAAAATTTATATAATTTAGGGGTCACAATATTTGTGGACCTTGAGTGGGGAGTCATGAGTTTATCAGGGTTTTAAATGAGTAGGATCATTGAAAATGGTCACAGTTTCATCTCCGCCCCAACAATAAGTATAGATCAGTCACTGATATGAATTGTATATGCATTCGTAGTAAAGAATTTTATTATTCTATTTCTTTATCCAGTTTAAGCCATACCTGCTTATCCCAATTCTTAAAGCCTACAAAATGTGGGATGCTAAGACTAACTGGCAAAGCAAGATCAGTTTTTTCCCCTTTTCACCTGATTACCAGGCAAAAGATGCGTTTATCGATTATCTAACTGCAGCTACACCCGACGAACACATAATATTTTATTCAAAATAATTGCTTGAATCACATCTTAACGAAACATACTCACATCATTAACTCATATTTCGAATGAAAAAACATTTTATTATTCATGGAAGATATGTTTCTAATTCTTTCGCCAAGTGGGACGGTGTAGCGTGCATGTTCCATTCTATTGACGTTTCCTTTTTTTTTAAGTTTGGTTTTGATCACGCCAATGTGGCTTTGGCTTTCTACTTTCATCTCTGTAATCACATTGCATTAGCGATAATTGAAGTTCTAACTTGAAAACCACTCTATGGAATGGTTTTGTTATTATAAAAAAAAATGGGCTTGTGGTCACTCCGGGTTGATCTGGAATCATTGCTCTTCTTCTTTGGTATGCTTTACATGCCGGTTATGGAAAAATAGGTAAGATTTCCCACATGATTTCTTTGTTTAAAAATTGTACCTAGTAATTTAACGTAATAAAAAACAAAATAATAACGTTTCATAACAGTTGAAAATGCTACAACTCAAACACAGCAAAAATCCAACGTTAGGGTTGGAAGTAAAGCAATATCCGATTGGCCTCAAGTCTCTCACGTCATTAATGAGGACATTCTTACAAAATGCTTTTGCAGTAGCTCGTCTTGCTGTGTAACAATTTCACCTCTAACTTTGCAATACGAATGCTCCTTCTATCCCTATTAATCTTACCAAAACAAATAGAACGAAACATCCTTTTCCATTATTACATGTTGAGCTATGTGGCCGGAAAGTGGCCTGCTTTGAGCACTATGATTTGTTCAAAGTAATCATTCTGGTCAACCCAGGCAATCTATGAAGCTTTGGCCGCCCATAATACTAAGTGAGGAGTCCAAGTTCACAAGGGGCTCTCTAAATTAACCAAGCCCTGGTTAGATGGCTCCATATTCGGTTAGGAATATCTGTCGACACCAGGAGCAAAGGCAACAATAGCTCTTCTTCAGTGGCTACAATGGTTTCATAAATTTAAGTTAGATACCAGAGGTTAGAAATGACAGTAATGTTTTCTAGAGACGATTCATTATTACCACCGACTCATATTTTAAACATCATCTTTGTTGTAGAATTCTTAGTTATGTATAAGAAAAACACCAGTGTTTCATTACAATCTCTAACCTTCGTTTCATTTCTCTTAGTTAAATGTGTAGAATAGGATAAACGAAGGCGCAGGCGCAAATCACAATAAATCCTAAATAAGTCAGTAGGTACAATGTTCAGTAAAATCAGTGGCCAAGTATTAATGCTGACCTAAAAAATCTTGTAACTCTTGTCATTCTACAAGAAATGGTGATTTCCCGTTGGGATAAAAACGTTTGGAAATAACTGGCAATGCCGTAGTCTGGAATCCGTGTTGAATTTGAAGGACACAGGGCGGAAAAATGTACCTAGTCATTATTGACGACTACTCAAAGTAACCATTTGTCTATATTATAAAAAGGACGACTAGTTTTGCAATAATTCACAAATTTAAAGAATTCGCTATGTTTGGATTAGTGTCAAAACGTGTAGGAAACATGCAGGCAAAGCACACCAGTTTGGAGTAGACATACAACCAAGCTTGCTATTCTGATTTTAGCCTAAATCATCCAGGTTTAAACCGTAATTGAGCAACCGACTTGATGGAACGACCTATTTAGTTCTTCAATGTGGGCATAAGGAAGCCACTTGAATTGTTTCCAAATTGGTTTCCTCGATTGTTTGCCGCTAATACTTCAGTTTGCCTGCAACAGTCTAGAATCAACCATGACTCGAGCTGACTCCTACTAAATCTAAACATAATCTAGTGTGTCACCGCAATAGCAAACTGGAGAAAAACGCATGGACAAAGTAACGGACATAATAATTAATATATATTTATAATGTCCCTGTTTTTAAATATTCTGTAAACACTGGAAATTAGCTGTTTCCCTTTTTTTCTACCATTACTTTGTTATTACTCTTAATGAAACCCTCGAAGTGCATGTACACTCTGCACATGACTGCTAGAAGAGCTCTTTAAAATCGTTGTTTAACTTTTGGCAAGTAAATGCGATAGAGCAATCTCATAAAAGTGATAGAATACGGGTTTAATATTCCCCATAATGGTAGCACTTCAAATGATATTTTAAAAAGATTGATTTCTGGTTGGCTTTCTTGTGTAAATCAGTTTTGTAAAATAGTTAAAATGTATGTAAATGTTGGAGAGGCTTTCATTTCCTATTTTCCCCTAGTTAGAAACGATTCTACTACAATCACTCTAACCTGTGTAATTGTAAATGTTGTGTCAGCTGTTTCGTGCAGAATACATGAAAAATAGTGACAAATAAAGCTGATGATACAACTAAAACCGATTTCGCACTGCAAAATATGTCGCACGCCAAAACAGGCCAGAACAGGACATCCATTTCAGATTTTACATTCAGAAATTCTTCTACCTCAATATTAGCAGCCTCTACTGTGAGGGTGTGAGTATTGTAGCCCTCATCAAAAGACAAAATAATTAACTCTGAGAACAATGCGAGGAAAAATGGATCAGGGGGAAGCAATCCTCATAACAGGGCTCGACTCCCTTACCTGCATTGGCCAGTAAAAAAACACGGGGCCTAGTAGACCTAGAAAGAGTGGCCAGTGCGTGCCGACACGAGGCTAATGTAGTAGTGTGAAATTGTGAGCTCACACCCAGCATAGAGACGAAATTTGTTGCATGAAATCAACATAAAGCCCCATGGATAAAACCCGTTAAAAGTGAGATAAAAGTGAGAAAGTGAATAAATGGCATAGTCAGAGGAGGATATGACTGCAAAACTGGTTTAAGAAACAGAATGTAGAAATATTGGACGTGTAAAAGGTACAAGGTAGCAACACAGTCAAGAAATTGTGAGCTAAAATCACCCAAAAAACCCACGTTTAGATTCAATTCAAAATAATAATTAAATGCGATAATGAGGCTACGTGTGTGTTTAATGTATGACCTGCATGTTTTTGGATACGCTTTAAATAAGGCCCTATAAATACGTACTGTACATGTATGAGTATTTCATTATTTTCATATTATATATGGACCTACCAAGGAACCAGTCATTATTATCGCTAGGGTGGGCAAAGTAAATTAGCAGGGGTCAAGGATATTTTGGACCCTCTCATGTGGGAGGGTCACATATTTTTCAGGCCCCCAACAAGAGGGGTCGCAAAGAAACTGACCTAACTGGAGGAAAAAAATAATTTTTGAACCTCAAAAAATGAACCTCAAAAATGACACTTTAGGCAGTGAAAACTTCTATAATCGCCTCAGTATGGGTGTTTGCATAGTTTTGAAGCTTGCTGTAGCAATAATACCTATTATAGGTTTTTCCTGAAACAGTATAATTTCAAGACCCGCCTGGCCTCCTGGTTGCTTAGCTTTCTGCTGACTTTCAGCTAATTACTAAATTAGGTTGTAGGAAATCATCTGCAGGCAGTCTCAATAGGCATACGAAAAGCACATTTAGGGTCACATTATTTTTGGACCCTAAAAGGAAGGTTAAGAATTTTTCAGGGTCTTGAAAAGGGGACGGGGATCAACGATGATGGTCACATTTTTATTTCCTCCACACCCACCCCATCCTCCGGCTATAAATAAATAACGACTACTGATACGAACTGCACGTGTATTAGTAATGCAGTGCTTTCATTAATTGTTTCTTGAGCCATCTTGGGCGTAGCTTTGCTGCAAATTCTTCCCGGCCAAACCAATTCTATTAATAATGTGTGACGCGTAATAAAAGTGGGAACGACCTGCATCGAATTAAACCTTATTGACCCCATCATAATACAACGCACACTGGATAGAATACTACCACTACACTAACTTTAACTTAATTTGTAGTCCTAAACTCCCAAAGGACGCTACATGAATTGTTTCGACGAGTGACGGCACCAAGGGTGGGCCAGAGTAGACCATGACCCCCCCCCACCAATATCCTACGCCGGGATAAATACATATTTTAGAAAAGCCGTGCCTTTTGGTTGCTTGGCTTAGAGTTGTGAGCTACAAGCAAGCAGTAAATCCATCTGATTGAACGAAACTCGACGCAATTTGGGTGTAAGGAACTCTGATGATATACAGAATATTTTTAACACAACGTTGTCTTTCCTTACAACTAGCGGTAGCTTGTCAGTGAGGAATGCTAATTACTTAATACGGTTAGTTAATGACAGGAAATCATCGGCATACAGTCTCAATGGACATATACATATGATAAATCATACATATTTTTAAAGTTTAGTTTATATTTATATAATTATGAAATGTAAATTTCTGTAATTAACCCAAATTATTTCTGGAGTGGGGCGTCATGAATTTATCAGGGTTTTGAACGGGTAGGATCATTGAAAATTTAATGGTCACAGTTTCATCCACACCCCCAACGATAAATATTGATCAGTCACTGATATGAATTATATAGGTATTTGTAGTGGAAAATTTTAATAATCTATTTCTTTATTTCTTTCTATCCATTTTAAACCATACCTGCTTATCCCAACTCTTATAGCCTACAAAATGTGGGATGCAAAGACTAACTGGCAAAGCAAGATCAGTTTTTTCCCCTTTTCACCTGATTACCAGGCAAAAGATGCGTTTATCCATTATCTAACTGCAGCTATACCGGACGAACACATAATATTTTATTCAAATAATTGCTTAGAATCACATTATTAACTCATATTACAAAAGAAAAAACTCATTTTATTATTCATGGAAAATACGCTTCTAATTCTTTCGCCAAGTGGGACTGTGTAACGTGCATGTTCCATTCTATTGACGTTTCCTCTTTTGTAAAGTTTGGTTTGAGCACGCAATGTGCCTTTGGCTTTCTACTTTCATCTCTGGAATCACATTGCATTAGCGATAATTGAAGTTATAACTTGAAAACCACTCTAGGGAATGGTTATATTATAAAAAAAAATAGCTTGTGGTCACTCCGGGTTGATCTGGTATCATTTCTCTTCTTTTTGGTACGCTTTACATGCCGGTTATGGAAAAGTAGGTAAGATGTTCCCATATGATTTCTTTGTTTAAAAATTGTACCTAGTAATTTAACGTAATAAAAAACAAAATAATAACGTTTCATAACAGTTGAAAATACTACAACTCAAACACAGCAATAATCCAACGTTAGGGTTGGAACTAAAGCAATATCCGATTGGCCTCAAGACTCTACACGTCATTAAAGAGGACATTCTTAAAAAATGCTTTTGCAGCAGCTCGTCTTGCTGTGGTGTAACAATTTCACCTCTAACTTTGCAATATGAGATGCTCCGTATATCCCTATTAATCCTTACCAAAACAAATAGAACGAAACATCCTGTTCCATTATTACATGTTGAGCTATGAAGCCGGGAAGTGGCCTGCTTTGAGCACTAATATTTGTTCAAAGTAATCGTTCTGGTCAACCCAGGCAATCCATGAAGCTTTAGCCGCCCATAATACTAAGTGAGGAGTCCAGGTTCACAAGGGGCTCTCTAAATGAACCGAGCCCTGGTTAGATGGCTCCATATTCGGTTAGGAATATCTGTCGACACCAGGAGCAAAGGAAACAATAGCTCTTCTTCAGTGGCTACAATGGTTTCATAAATTTAAGTTAGATACCAGAGGTTAGAAATGTCACTAATGTTTTCTAGAGACGATTCATTATTACCACCGACTCAAATTTTAAACATCACCTTTGTTGTAGAATTCTTAGTTATGTATAAGTATGGGTGTTTGCATAGTTTTGAAGCTTACTGCAGCAATACTACCTATTATAGGTTTTTCCTGAAACAGTATAATTTCAAGACCCGCCTGGCCTCCTGTTTGCTTAGCCTTCTGCTGACTTTCAGCTGTGACTATGTTAATAGTTGTGGGCATATAAGCAAGCAGTGCATTCATCGAACTCATTGCAAGAAACTCGACACAAGATGGGTGTAAGGAACATCGGTGTTTTATAGAA
>JAHWFP010249432.1:23271-35404 GCA_023313725.1 Lithobius niger
CCCCCCCCCCACTTCTTCCCTGCAAAAAATTCTTGGTCCTCTCTCTGCTCAAGGTCCAAAAATCATCGAACCCTAACCCCATCCTAAAAGAAAGAAGCTTTAAAAAAATACTTTTCCTCCAGACCAATGATCATTTTTTGACATCCCCACATTCATGGGTTCTAAAATTTGAATGCCAATAAAGATACCCTAAAAATCCATTACCACTCCTACCACCAATTACCGGCTGCCCAGCAGCACCCCCCGGCCCCCCCCCCCCCCCGCGGAGTCCAGAACCAGCAAAGTTTTGATAGGCGGTTCGGATTTTTTTAAATAATAATATCGACAATAATCGACATGTACTTTAAAGTTCCAATTTTTATCGATAGTTAGGCCCATATATTTAATGCGTTTGAAACTTAAAATCTCTTGAGGTTTTTATCACATTTTACATTTTCCACTTGTGTGAAAGAATGTTAGTTTTTTTTATTTTTAGATTTCTTTTAGTTTTTAATTTAGATTCAGATTTAATTTTTAGATCATAAGATTTTGTTTTCTTCGCTCATGTACAATTTATGTGGAATACACCAATTCTTATTCATAAGAATCTTGAATTTTCCAGTAAAGAATGGCGTCTGCAATTTGTTTTCTGTTCTCATTTTAATCATAGCGCCGAGAAAATGCTATTCGACAAAGAGTCACGTGCTGTTAGCGCGGGCAGCCAACTGGCCTCAAATGTGACGTAGTAACTACGTATGGGTCACCTGATCTCACAATTTCTATTTCGAGCAGCACGGAGCAGCAAAGACGCCGCGAATGAAAACGCGTGTTGCCGGTGAAAATACCCGGTGCGTCACAACGCGAGTGGGCAGAAAATTACGGCATGTCGCTGCAAAAGTGCCCCGTGTAGATGCACCCTTAGGCGTCTTGATGCGTCTCACAACAATAAAGCGAAGCTCTGTCAACGGAAAGGTTATTGGGAGTCTCTCTACCAAATGCGACGTCTCGGAAAGTTTTGTCGTGAGACAATTGCCGCATTTGGTGTGTGGCTGGCAACCCTCCTCCCCCACCCCAATTAGCCCCAGACATTTTCACCAGGGACATTTTTCTCTCCAGAATAAAATATTTACAAAAACAGTGTTAAATGTTTATTTAAAGTTATCCTGTGGTTTTAAAGGTTACTTACTGGAATATTATTTCAAACACCTACAGTGCAGACTTATCATCCGGGGTTATCCTTTCCAATTATGGGGTTGCAAAAAGGTGATTTCTTGTCGGGGGGGGGGGTAGAAGGGGAAGAAAAATTGACTGATTGAAATGCATTTGCATACTGTATTTTTTTCTTGGCGTGGCATGGGTCACGGTAGGTCACAGTTTGTTCTTTAGCGGGTGGGTCAAGTGGGTCTTGGGTCAGGGCTCGAGTGGGTCAAGTGGGTGACGAGTCGGAAAACGTGACCCACTTCCACCTCTGGTCCGAAACCGAAGACACAAACAATTTTTTTTAATTTTATGGTCACGATTTTTGATACAGGACGTCACGTAGTTTAAAATAGAACCTTCTCCCGCCCCTCCAACTCTTCACTCCTAGCCGGAGCAACTTGCCTGTTACGCCACTGGCTTTATTATTATTGTAAAGTCAAGTTAATAAATAAAATTGCTAAAAATTTCGACTCAGTTTTCATAATTGCTTGATTTGTCATCGTACCATCGATCCATTTTTTTTTAATTGCTCACTCGTCTACATTCGAAGAGAAAAGGGCCCTGAAAACCACTCACGCTCATGTTCATTGTCGTCAATTACCAACTACCATTTATAAGAATTTTCTAGCAGTTGCCACTTTCCGTCGTGAGATAACCTATAGCAAATAACACCGAAGTTAAACTTTTTTTTTTTAACTTTAGGTACAAATATCTGTACAGTTTTGCAGAAAAGTGAACCTAGTCGGGCTTGGGATGAATTTGAAATAGCACAGTACTATACGCTAAATCCGCTGGATGTAGAATTCGGGGTGGGTACTAATAATGTACCAGTGGTACATTTAGGCACCATCACAGTAAGCGCGCGCCTAGAGCCTCGAATGTTCAGGGGGCTCTAAAAAGTCAACAAAGAAAATCTTCTTATTATTTGGTACAGTAGTGACCGAATAGAAAACTGCGTACGTAGTCAATGATTTTCCATTTAAATTTGCAGAACTTCACACAGAATTTAGGTCGTAAGCAACTACAGGTGATATATTAAAACTGAAATTATAATAAACACAGCTATGTTGTTAGCTTTAGTGCAGTCGTTAATGAAATCGAACTTTTCAGCTGAAAAAGAAACACAATGGTAAAAATTGCGCACAATTTTTGTTTTCGTTTTTTGTTTTCGTCAAGAATACCAGAAAATTGTAAAATTTCACGCTACACCAGAATATTATCGAGGTTTTGCAGTTAAGTGTACAGAAGACTTAGAAAACTGAGTCTGACACGTCCAGAGAATAGGTGTCCATCATACTGTCTTTGTCCCCACCACGTTTTTATGGGGGGGGTGGGGGAAGGACCCTCGTATCGCATTCGGCGAATTCCCTGATTTCTGTCGGCTACACAGTAGGGCCCTCAATATCCTGCAGCACCTGGCCTCGACAGAAATAGGGTAAATAATTTTTTTTCTGGGTAGGAACAAATTTTAACGCCCCGTTTTCGCTCCTTTGCTAGAAAATGCACAACTGCTTCATTTTTATTGAATGACTATATTCGTCAATTGCATACTGTATATTATGGCAATCAAACAAAATAAAACGTCTAAAGGTCAATATCGAAAAAAAAATTACGCCTCGGCTTCTTTTTTTTTTGGGTGGGAGGGCTGCTTGACCTGCCCCCCCCCCCCCTCCACTCGTTATTTACGTCATTGCTCGACAGGCAAAATAGCCCAATGATATTAGTTACTGTAGAGGTAAAATTGCAGCATCACACAATTAACACTTCCAAGGCTTCACACCATTACACATTCAATTACGATACTTCAAAACTAGTTTAACGAAAGTGCAGCTTTATTAATAAGCTCTTAAGTGATCAAAGTAACATATGCTATGCAACATCATTATTATGTGCTTCACAACTGGTGGTTTATAAAAATAAGTTTAAAAGAGACTTCTTTTAAATAGGTTAGAATGCAGCATCACAAAATATGCATTTTAAGGTTTTCACACAATTGTGTACTGAAATATGTATTGTCTCACATTCGTTAAACACGAAATTCGTACTACAATTTTAATTCTAAGGATTGATTGCCAGAACGAATCCATCTTACACTGTAGCAAGCTTTATTTATAAGTAGGTGCAGTGTCATACAATAAATATTTTATAGGATTCGTGTAACAAAGACATAACTATACTTCTTCCCCCATTATGTCATGATGCTACAGAAATTCTGCCAGAATATGTGAAACGAATAAGTACTGTAAAGAAGCCGGATTCGGCAGTGATGTACCATAAAATGCTTCAGTTCCTCGGAATGCTCTAGGGAAGCTCTTCCCCAGACCCCGAGCTGGATTTATTCGTCCCCCTCTACAATTTTTCTTGTCTGTGCTACTGGACAGAGTAACTGAGGCACATTCTCATTACCAAACTCGTTTTAGACTGGAACGGTTTCTATTACGCATATTTTAAATAATTTTTACCACTAATAACCTGTGACGCTAAATTTGAAAGATATATGAATGTGTAAAGGATTTTGAAGCCGGAGCCTCCCCCCTCCCCCTGCTTCGGAGTAGAAGTACCCTAAAAAAATGCACTCTTGCACTGTGTCATGTAAATGCGACGAATAAGAATTTTCTTGCAAAAAGTTACAGGATTTTTTTTTATAAAACATACGAATTTTTTTAATGTCATTCATTGTTTTGCCGAAAAGGGGACCTGCTGAAGCTTAGTATTTGAAGTAGCACACACCTTACAAAATCAGTTAGAGTAGAATTCGACCGTAGATAATAAACGGCGTCTCAATAAAAATGCTGCAGCATACAATTCACACTTCAAGGGTTTTACACCATTATCCATTCGACTACATAGCTACACACTTTTACAACGAAATTGTAGCTTTTTTAATTTTCACTTAAGTATCTCATTAAAATAGCGTTGACTATGCATTGTAATATTTCTTACTTCAAAAACTGATACTAATAAAAATATCTGGCATTTCAAAGTTGTCTATTTCTTTTACTTATGAATGAAATGCGGCACCACTAAGGTTGCATTTCCAGGTTTTCACACCGTTTTGTATTTGAGTATACATCGTATGATATTCAGGTTAAATAAGAAAATTGCGCACTATAAACTTGATTAAGGAACGATCGGTATAAAAAAAATCCATTTACGCTACAACAAGCTTCTTTCACTAGAAGTTGCAGTACCTCATACTATGTATTTAATAGGCTTATCGTCATAAAAACATTAAGGCACTTCTTGCTCCCATGTTTGCACAAAACGCAACTAAACATGAGCTTCAGTGTAAAGGCTTTACTACAATTTCCACATTTAAACAGTTTTTCACTGCTGTGTCGCAGAATGTAGACAATGCAGCAGAAAATCTCACAAATCATAATAAGACGTGTCACACTTTAGATATAATCAGCTTCCTGGCTTTCGACTTAAAACTTGCAACAGATAATCGTACATATGCCTTACCTCAAATTTTACTGTTTAGGGATTATCTCCAGTATGAACACGGACCACCAACAAAATAATTGCACTAAGTGAGCAAACATTTTTTTGCCATATTATCAAACTATTTTCTTGTTGTTTATAAAGTTGAATTTCCTTATCTCTTCCTTTCTGGCAGTTGACTTGGAAGATTTCACTTTTTTAGTGGAAGCACGAGTGGCACATTACATAACACATGTCATGGCGTTCTTCGTAACCAAACTGCTTCGTGATTGGTTAAAAATAATATCGAAAAGAGTTGAGAATATAGGTTAATAAATTTTATTAGTCTGAGAATTCCAAAGGATACTTTAAGTAAGAATTTATGAATAACATAGAGAGCCCACAAACAAGCTGTAAATGATACTGAAGTTTTAAAAAGCACAAATTACTGGCGCCATCAAGTTTTTAAAATTGAAAGTTTAGTTGTTTAGTTCCAAAGGTGGTCGAGGCGAGTCTCTGTCATCGGTCAAACGCTAGGACACCAACCTAATGCAAGTCTGTTACTCATCGTTCCTACGGAACTTTTCATAGACTCATGGTGACGCGTAATAAAAGTGGGAGCTACCTGCATCTAATTAAAATTTATTGATCCCATCACAATACAACACACACTGGATACAATACTAACACTACACTAACTTTAACTCTACATGAATTGTTTTGACGAGTGACGGCACCAAGGGTGGGCCAGGGTAGATCATGACCCCCCCCCCTCCCAATATCCTACACTGGGATAAATAAATCTTTGTGCAACAAGGTTTAAACCTTTCGCCCCCGACAATGCTCTGTTCCGCGAAACTGTTGTTAGCATTTTTTTCATTTACAAAGGTGTCATTGCTGCCCACTTCGAAACTGCAATTTAGCTAGATTTCTACAGCTAAATTCTCCCTCTCATCATCGTGGGGCAGATAACCCAGTTTGGGACCGTGCTCCTTAAATGTAAAAAAAAAATGCAATTTATTTTTGCTTTAGCCTTAATTGAGCCCTAACCTAACCTCCACCAACACGTTTGTTGCACACCCTCCCATCTTGACTCTTCGAAATGGTTTTTCTGTTTTCCAACCCGAATCATTGTCTTCCAATGAATCTAATGCTTTTAATTTTCTATATGACCAAATATTAGATTTATCATTACTTTTGTCATATGACGTATCATATTTGAATATTGTGGTAATGTAGCAACAAATCATGTAGTTAAGATTGCACCAAGTCACGTGCAGTGTGACTTTTAAAGCAATTATACTGAGAATTTTTATGATGTTCCTGAGTTTACTCATGACATTTCTTCCCAAAGTGAAGAAAACAGAAATCCCAACCAGAACGTGACAATTGTTCACTACAAAGATATTGATCATGGTTTTTACAAAAACGAGTGAATTACAAGGGAAAATTATGCACAATTCTGAAAGTGTATCAAGCCATAAGGCTAATGTTTACGACGCAAATTGCAATTTGTATAAATCTGCACGAGCCAATTTATGTAATTGGAGAGGGAGATTCACCTGCCAAAAAACCACCTTTTAAAATAAATCTTAAGGGTGATCATGAGGTACTGTTCTCTAAAACAAATGTTAGGTATGACCACGCTTATCCGTATGTATTACAGAATTATCCTACCACTCAACATGTAATGTCTAATAGCGGTAATCCTGATCACTCTGTTGCTGTGTCTGCGCCTCTTGCTGGCTTTCATTTACCTGCTGAATGGAATGTTGTTATAACATATCAGCATTATTACTGACACTATTTTAGTCACTGTAAGAATAGTTTCTGATTTAAGTCTTGCTCAACCTGAGTCATGTAACAGTCTTGATGTTAACCTCCTTCATCGGGGTATGATAGGATTGGGCGAATGATAGCCCGTTGTCTAGTCATCTGCCTAATCTTGAAAGGAAGAACCGCATGTTCCAATGGACCATTGAAGAATGCTTTGTCACTGATTTGCCAACTTTTTATGGGAGCCGAGTATTATTCGTAATAGTAGACATGTGCACAAGCTGTTGCTTCACCAACATCCTTGTGAGTAATGCCCTCGTACTTGACATGCTTATTTCTGAGATTAATCATCACCAAACTGAAATGGGTTAGACTTTATCCGACTAGTAACCAACGGCGCTTTGATGTACAAAACCCATCGGTTGCAAGACTTCCTACGTACCAATGGCTCGCAACAGAGTCGCACAGTTCCGTGTGTACCCCAAGGAAAAGAAATTTTTGAGCGATTAAATTTGACTGTAAAAACTATCGTGCATTCACTCCTTGAGGATACGGGACTTCCTCCCTTCTGATGAACCGGATGTCCGGAAGCAAGTTTTGTGCATGATAACATCGGCACCTCACCGATGCCGGATGAAATGTCACCCATCCAAGCATGGAGCAGCACGATTTCAGAAGCAGTGAAGTTTTGTACGTACGGCTGTCTGTGCCACATCTTCTTGCCTCCGGCAACGAGGTCTCATAAATTCAGAGTGTTAGGTGCACCGAAAATTTATATGGCGTGTGACGATTTGTGCAGGGCTCATAGAACTTTTGACCCTGTGACAAAACAGTTGGAAGTCCACACGAATATTCAATTTGTAGAGGAATCCAATGGATAGGATTACTCCAAATACGAAACTATCTCCCTTCGTACCTCACATTCATTGCATTCTGAGTCGACTGTCAGTGAACCCAGTGCTACTGATAGTGACTTGATGCCATCCAAATGAGGTCCTCATCCAGTGAATGTCCCTATTACTCCAAAAACGTTGACTGTCAGTGGGTCAGATGGTACTTCACCTTTCCAGAGTGTACATGCCACTTGAGGTACATCCGCCCTAGTTTCTGCATTGCAAAATGGTAAGTCTAAAAATCCTCCAACTGGGAGTAGTGAAAAGTTAATTGGAGTTTCAACTCGTAGTTCTTATCCTATCCATCCTACTGAGAGTTGCACTCAGTTTGAAATCTTATACCCTTCTCAGGGGGATGGGTCAACGTCAAACCCCAAAGTATCGTATAAGTCACCTTGGGCTGTGAGGGCATTTACACCACTACAACAGGCTCAGAAGGTGGTGAAAGTTCTTAGGAAGTTGAAATGTTTATGAATGTTAGTGAATAAGCTCTAGTCACTAAGTTATTTTTTCTTTAGCCAAGGTTTGTGTATCCACAGTTTGTGTAGCTATTATAGCTTTCTGTCTATTACTTTGGCACATTCTTCAAGTGCTTTTTAAGTTTAATTTAAATACTTTTTATAGCCACGGTTCGTGTAGTTTTAGAAACTACACAAAGCATTTTCTGCACCTATATATTTTAAAACTGAAATAACGCACTCTGGCCTAATATGCTAAGTGAAATGCCCAAGTAATCTTAAGCATTTTCCACTCTCTGGTCCGAGTGGCAATAACGCACTAACGTATTTGCTTTAACTCAGTGGTGAGTTAGTGTAAATTTTTTTTTTCCTTGGAGTAATTCGATGTATGTCTGGAAAATTATTTGTAAATTCGTAATTCTTCTGTAGCCCACTTCGGCTATACCCGTAGGGGGGATGTCGGAAGAATTCTATCCTCTGCTCAATCGTTTTTTAGGAATATATAATTCTGACTTATGAAAATATTGAATTGTCTCTAGTCTGTGTTGCTTGAAGGACTAAGATTAATTTGCAATAAAAAGATTTAAAAACTGAAAACAGGAGTTTCCCAACTTTTGCCCAAAGTACACTGATGGAAAACTATGATATATCCTTTTCCCCTACCAGCATCTTTAAAATCATCTAGTTGGATCTTGCCATTTCCCCATTAGACTGAGATGAGTATTGAATACAACTTATCTGTTTGATTCCTCTCAATGCACATATTTTTTTCGTCAGTCCACTTAGAATTTCTATCGTAATGTCCCAAAATAAAACCTAGATTTTTCAACGGAGCAAAAAAATTTGTTCGACTTTTGCTTTTGCTACCGTATTCATGTGGGATATGCATGGCCCAAATAGTACAAGTAGCATGGTCAATAGCAACAAAGCAGTTCTTGTTATCAATCATCAGTTCCGTGGCACATTAATTTAAAAATGCAATATTTCTCATTTTTTGACACCATAGCATTCTACTCTTCACCCTTTTTTCTGAAGCTAACCTTAACAACCACTTTTGCAAAATGAAGAGATTGTTTACGTCTTCTTTCCATCCGTCTTTGGAAACTGAAGTTTACTGCTAACAATTGTAAGATATGAAGTTAACACTGACATTACAACCAAAACCAATCTTCGTTCACGCCCCACCCTTCTTCATTATCTGATTACTGAATGACGACGAATCTTATCCAAAAATTAAGTCCAAGAAACATTTCTGTAGCGCAGGCATACTCAATACTTATAAGAGCCAAGAGTGGACATTAAGTTAAAAATTTAACTTGTTTGACTTCTACAAGTCGTTTGATGAAAAGAACCATTGAGTATCAATACAAACAGGCACAATCCCAGCTTGCTGATATGGGTGGTGCATTCCCATGAAGGTTTAACAAAAGCCCCTACTTTTAGAAGGTTGCACATTCACAAAATATTTGTATATAACAGTTTCGTCCCCAGCTGAGCCGTTAAAAGAAGGTACATATATTTAAGCAGCTACATTTAAACTCACAAACGGTTTATGTGTTCCAATTTCATCTCCATGAAGTACTACAGTTATCGCTAAAGCACTTTAGTTGTCTTTTTCGTTCTGGGGTTGTATTTCAAATTCTTCCTTGCTATTTATCCCTCCCTATGTTCTGCAACGTTGGTTTTCCTCAAGTATTGGATATCTTAAAATTCGACTAACAGTAGCTGGGTAATTCATTATGTGTTACAATTATAAATGGACATTTCGATTTTAACTGAAACACCTTCTTTGTGTTTTGCATTACCTGGTATTATATTCCATAATGATGCAATGCAGAACCCGGCAACCCAAAATTTCAAACACATCTGCGTGCCTGCACATGCACTTCCCTGCCATTATCAACGACTTCGTCGCCATCAAAGGCACGTTTCAGCACAAGCTGTACAAAATAATGAATCGAAGTTCGTAGAAATAAATGATTAAAAACTGGTTATAACTGGTTCAGCAAGTGGGCATAAACTATTCATATTACCATTTTATAATTCATAACCATTTCTGCTACTGAAATGAATGCTGTGATTCTATTCAGACTCACATCATGTTTTCAGATGTTTATCTTTACAATTTTCGTCAATTTCAAAGCAGCATTAGTGCAATCTTTATGTAAGATGTGCTTTGTGAATAGTGTTGGCAC
The DNA here is from genome assembly GCA_023313725.1 of Lithobius niger. Classification (NCBI taxonomy): domain Eukaryota; kingdom Metazoa; phylum Arthropoda; class Chilopoda; order Lithobiomorpha; family Lithobiidae; genus Lithobius; species Lithobius niger. The sequence goes on from JAHWFP010249432.1 coordinate 33,196, forward strand.
AAATTGTTTAGAAACTGTGTAAGTTTTGAATATGATTGCATCTGCTACCTTATCACTCTTTCTGGATGAAATGAATAAATAAAGCATGTGAGAGTCTAGTTCACAAATCCAACGTTACAATAATTATGTATTCAAATGTATTGTCCACCATAAATGAACGGTTGTGATTTTGCTCGAGATTATCTCATTGCATTAGAAGTCAGTTATCGGCAGGCATTCAGAAACCATCTTTGTCAGAAGCGTGGGTGGGTACGTCCTAGCACGATCATCGCTCTTTCTATCGACCCATTTTATCTTTATGATTGTAATGCTACAGCTGGAGACAGTTTCAAGTGGTACTCCTGCATGCGCCAGCTCCGTCGGGTCATGCTTAAAGACAAATCAAAAATTTTGCAACGTACGTGGTTGTTGTGATATAGCCTAGTGTTGTAGTGTTGTGATCCACAAAAGGTAGGTTCCTTGAGCGATGGTGAGGGTAACCATCTTTGTTCTTAGTTTATGTTAAATTTATGTTATATTTTAGTGCAGCAAGCTTATAGGATTTTAGCACGTGTGTTCACCACGACACGAATTCATTTCGTAATTCAAACATCCTTTCAGTTTACTAAGTGTAAGGGTATAAGATTTAAATTTGTATTTGGTAACATGAGCAATCTACAGTTTGCCGTTAATTGTTTTGTAGAGTTTCACAATGAGATGCAGTAAAGGAGGTAAAATTAATAGATGATTTAAGAATTTTGCAACCTGTTTTTTTGCCTATAGTGATGACGCCTTTCATTAATTAAAATTGTGACGCACATATCTACCCTAACATGCAGGCAGTGGTGCTATTTTCTTTAACTTTACCCTTTTGTGTACGGCTGGCTATGAAAAAGAGGCATTGTTACCTAACTAAGATGTGGAACAGAATAAAGCATGATACATTTGGTGATGGAGCTTGCAAAAAGATGTATCACTTGCTGCAACAAGTTATAGGGATACCTGTTAGTCTGTGTTATTTGTGAGCTAGATATTCGCCAGGAAGCCAAAACTTCCCAATCTCCGAGCTGGGTGGTACTGTATCTGGCATTGGGGCTGGGGAGAAAACCTGCTTCGGCAGCAAAGCAACCAATAATTGTTATGTATGTATACTGTGGCACTTTTGCGTATCCTGTCATCCTCAGTTTTAGGCTCGTGGTTCTCTATTTAAACATGCATGTTATGGATGGCATTCTAATTCATTTGAACCATTGACTGAAGTCTAACATTTGCTACATTGTTTCACTGAATTATTTATCAAATTTTGTCAGACTTCAGTTAATTGTAAACGTAAGCTATTGTTTGGTGTTGTGGTATGGTCCATCAAATTAGATAAGCAATCTGCCTAAGACAAACTGTGACATAAACCATAGAGATTTCCTGTTCTAATTCTCCAGAACTTTTTCCTCCTTCCGAGGACAACTTTGTTCTGAACCTCACTCCATCTTTTGATTCGGGTGAGGATTCAGATGTTTTCGGATCGCCCAGAGGAGCCGGTTATCAGCGCCTGTTTACTGATGGGTCGAAGTCCGACGTTGGCGTGGCGTGTGCTTGTGTGTGTAAGGGTGTAACGGTTGCCCATCGCCTTCCATCGGGCTATTCTGTGTTCTCTGCAGAGCTTTTGGCTCTTGGTTTGGCGGTGGAATGGATCCTTGGCCTTCAGGGCACGCATTTCATTGTCTTTAGTGATTCCATGAGTGCCCTGGAGTCCTTGGCGAATTACAATCCTCGGAACCCCTTGACACAACGTGTCCAAGCTTTGCTTTCCCGCTTGCCTGGCCAGCGGAAAACCGTGCTTTTCTGCTGGATCCCGGGCCATGTTGGGATAGCAGGGAATGAACAAGCTGATTCTGCTGCGAAAGGGGCCCTTTCTGGCCCGCTCGGTAGGGATCTCAGCCTTGTTCCCTCAGATGCCTTTCCAACTCTGCGTCTGAGGTTACACGCTTTTTGGCAAACCTTGTGGGACAGACAGGACGGTAATAAGTTACGGGCCATTAAAGGCACTGTCGAGGAGTGGCACTCGGCGTGTCTCCGCAGTCGCCGTGAGGAGGTTGTGTTGGCCCGTTTGCGAATTGGTCACACCCGGCTTACTCACTGTTTCCTTTTGCGGGGGGTTGACCCTCCTAATGTTCTTGGTGTCGACGGCCACTTACGGTCCGGCACTTACTTGTTGATTGTCGCCATCTTGATG
>JAHWFP010249433.1:0-22618 GCA_023313725.1 Lithobius niger
CTTTTTCCTCAGTTTCGGGACCTTCCATTCATTTTTGACCTGAGCTTCGAGACCTTCAAGTCGCTTCTTTCATCAGTTTTGGAACTTTCCATTCAATTTTGCCCTACACTTTGAGATCTTTGAGTCGCTTCTGTCCTCAGTTTTGGGACGTTCCATTCATTTTTGACCTAAGGTTTGAGACCTTCTAGTCGCTTCTGTCCTCAGCTTCTGGACTTTTGAGCCAATTTTGCTCTTAGTTTCGGGACCTTCAGGACATCTCTTGTCTTTAAATCCGGGACCTTAAGGACATAAGTTCTGAACCTTCAAATGTGTTGGGGTGCAGGTAAGATTCTACACAATTTGCACAAAGTATTCATCCTGTCCCCGGTGTGTCCCTGTGTGCAAAGCATTGCAGAAAGTATTGATGGGTGATAATGAAATTTCGACTACACGATTATTGCAGTACCTTAATAAACGATATTTGCGAATATTGTAATATTTTTCACTTGTAAGCCAAGCTACACGTACTAATACTGAGTATATACATTAAGGCCTAGTACTAGGCCTAAATGTATGTAGTTTAATAGGTCAATTACTGTTGTTAAAAAGTTAAGGGGAAAAACGTACTTATTCAAAATAACTGAGAATATTCAAAAATTTTAAGTATTTGAAATACCATATTGTGTACCTTGTAATAAGCTGCTTCCAGAAAAAAAAATACCTTACTATAGTTTGTTCCACATTATGTTTTCAGGAAACTGACTGTATGACAGCACGTTTGCTTCCACGGCGGGTGCAAAAAACACGTAAATATTCCGCTCGCAGACTCTTACAGTAACTGGGAAGAGTCTACATGTGTGATATCCACACTTTTTGCACCCGTAGTGCAAGGAAACGTGGCGTCATGCTCTTAGTTTTCTGCAAACATAATGTGGAACAAACTATAAAAAGAATCACACGCAAGCCAAACATTTTTTGCATAATTCATGATTTGTTAAGATGTGAAAATGTTGATATTAATTAATCAACTGACAACCATTTTACCATAAATCTTCTATTTGTAGCGCGTGCTACTGGTTAAAAATCAAGCCAATTTGACCCGGTTACAATTAGAGATCCATCTACAATAGAGATTGGCTACTACAACATTTAGAAAGGAAATTTACGGTTTCAACGGCCTACATGTAGAACATGTGGTTGATATTCAAAACGGTAAATAATATCACATAATTGCTTATACCATTACTCTTTAATTTGGATATGGTATCTGTTTATGAACGGACATGCTCTTCTATAGAATTTTTCCAAAAGCAAGTTATTTTGACCTGGCTACAACTAGAGACCGTCTACTACTAATTCATGATTGGGAAATCACCTGGCTACAATTGAGGACCCGCCCACAAATGGTGGATTTACTGTATGTTGTAACATTAGTCCTGTTAAATGTTGCAAACTCTATTCCCAACGGGTCGCACTACATACCGAAAGTATTTACATACCTTTAAGCAAACAGTAAAAATAGAAAATAGTGTTTAAAGCAACATACCGCCTGCCTTATAACAGCTACGTGCCGATCGCATCTGCACATTTACATAGTCAAGCATAGTCAAACATGTAGCTACTATCTCAGTTGGCATTGCGCCTAATAGACGAGCCAGCGTGAACGCATTAATTGTGTCGTCACAAAACCGGAATGATTCTCGTATTTTAAAATCAGAATTTAAAATTTTCTAGACTAGTGTCTTATAATTTTGCTTTGGCGATCGATTGGAATAATTAATTTTAATTATTACCGCATTAGTCTTTTAGATTTTTGATTTCATGATAATTATTAGAAATATGTACACGCACACAGAGAGATGAAACGTCATGGTTATTGTAAGTGCGCAAAGCATCATATACGTGTAGGATACAGTAAATAAACTTAACAATTATTCAACAGAAAATCTCCTAGACGCCACATTTAAAAACGGATTGGGTCTTTTTAGTCTTTTAGGGAAAGACTAACGGTAAGTAAATAGACCTTTGGGGCCGTATTTAATGTGGAGGATCGAGAAAAAGGGCGCTGGGAGGTACAGGGTGGTTCAAAAAAACTGACGACCGTAAATGTTCTAAGTCCAACTTTTGTAGTTAGTACCCCTCAGAACCAGGAAAGGACAAAAATCAAATCAATGAAACAAGAAGATTTCTGTCTTCTCCTGGTTCTGAGGGTTCTGAAAAGTTGGACTTAGAAAAATTACGGTCATCAGTTTTTTTGTGGACCACCATACATATCCCTTTAACCTCGAATTTGTTGCCAACCGTTTCCTGCAAAAAAAAAATATTACTGAAGCATATAGAATAGGATGTAAAAATCCTTAAAATCGGTGAAACAAGAACAACCCCCTGTAGTTCATTTACAGAAGGCATTGTTAGTTTTGTAGCCTTACATTCACACTATCAAAAGCAAACATAATTTAAAATTACATTTTAATACTTGTAAAATCCCCGAGACTCACCGAAAAGCCTTAGTTAAAACTTAAATAAACGTGAAATTATATCATAAAACCCTAAAATACAGATAGAACCATATTTAACCTACAAATCACTCTATAAGCCCAATAAAAACCCAGAATACCCGATAAATTATGCACGCTGAATACCCAATAGAACTAAGTTTTTAACCCCTGAAATACCCCATTATAATGAAACCCTGGTATCACTTGGGCTGTCCCCATGCCACCCCCTACCTTTTTTACAAGTGAAGACAAGACACGGAATGGCAAGATGTTACAATTTGTAATGGCGCTTTTTGAAAGTGGATAATGGACGTAATTGTGTTAAGTGAATAATGACTTTTAGTAATTTTTTTATGTTCATGATCTAATTTCGTGCTTGAAATGCAGGATGCATCAAAAGCCGCTTGCCTCCATTAAAACTGTCACACGTTCAGATTACATGGAATGCCTCTTCTCCCCCCCCCCCCCCCACCCAGGTACAGATGGATCAAACTTTATGAAGCTTGGGGAATTAAAGACGGATAGCTAAAGGCTGAACAAGAGTTTAATAACTACAGATGCAAATCTATTTACGTTGCCTTTTGGACTTATATGTCAGACTGCGTAGGCGGGGAATCGAACCCACGACCTCTGAAACCAAAGACCTAGGCCCTACCGTTGAGCCATACTGACACAGCCTTTTTTAAGGAAACGTCCATATACAGTATTTAACACGTGCCAGTATGTCTTAGCGGTAGGGCGTCTGCCTTTGGTTTCAGACGTCGTGGGTTCGATTCCCCACTCAGGCAGTCTGACATATAAGTCCAAAAGGCAACGTCGTAAATAGGTTTGCATCAGTATTTATTTAAGCTTGGGGAAGGTATACACCGGTGTGCAGAATACCCCAGAATGCTAGAACGATGTTCGTGGGAAATTTCGGAGAACTGTGGAAATTCGCTAAGACTTGCCCACATAGTGAAAGGCTGTGGAAATTTGAAAAATCTGAAGGGAAAGTTTGTCCAGTAAGAATTTTATGCACCCGTGGGTACTATACATCTGAGCGTAATTTATCACAAAAGTGTATATCGTAATACTGCGAAATCACATCCACAAAAAAATATTTAAAAACCTAAGTCTTTTTCCACCCACTGCACCATACTGTTGAGAGTCCAAAATTTGTGTATTTGTATTTGTGAGAAAGAGCTTTTAAAAATAATCAACTTAGGTTGGATTTAACCTTGATGCTTTACAGTAAATGGCCTAGTTCATCAATCAATGATGTGCTACTGTGATTGACAGTGCCAATTTTTTTAGTTATTTAAAAGTTTTGAAAAATCTGACTCTTTAGGGGTCAGGATTGAATTTTGCATCCAGAAAAGTGGTCCCTTTTAGAAATTGTTTTTGAAGAGAAAAAAATTTCACGTTGTGCAATTTTTGTAGACCGCCCTGTGTATGTAATTTACATAAATAACTTGTATTTAGCCTACATTAATTTATACTACGGTATACTAGCTGTGAACTCTACTAAGGACGGCAACCCATATAACCCATCTGCTCGGCATGTACCCACGGGTGGCTTCCATAACCCGGATTGCCGAATTCCCGAATTTCTCAGGTGGCATTAATAAGGAGACTGGGTCATATTGTTATCAGGCTAGTATAGGCCTGTGCGCTCAATGTGTAGGCTTTTCATTTTATGGTGAAAGATTGAGACCCTGTTAAATTTTAAGTGAAGGTTGCGCTTCGGTTTTTTCCTACACAGTGTAAAAAAAAGTTCAAGTATACTACTGTATTTGAGGTATATCAGAATACATTTTAAGGTCCTTCTATTTCTAAACCGTTTCGGTGAAGTGTTACTTGCGATGTTATTGTTCAAACGACAAATAGTTTTATGTAAATTTGCCAATTTACCGATATCGCGGAAACCTATCGTAAAAGTATATAAACTATCATAAAATCGCCCTAACCTCAGTACCCAGTGGGTCACAAAGAACTAAAAAAAATGTCGGCCAGTAAATTGTGTTAACCACTTTGTGATGGTTTCGTGGAGTGACTCCACAAAACCAGCTTAAAGGTACATTCCGCCTGCCTTATAACAGCCATCCGCAGATTGCCAGCTGCACATGTTACCATCGCACGTTTCGCGAGACTCGGCGTTGTAGTACAAGGCCAACTAAGATAGTAGCTGTGTTCCTCGTAGCTACTATCTTAGTTGGCCTTGGGCGTAGTAAACGAAACAGCATGAACGCAAAAATTATGTCGTCGCAAACGGCAAGATTTTCGTATTTTTAACATCACACTTTATAATTTTTTAGGTTAGTATTTTATAATTATTCTTCGACGATCTATTGGCAAAAATATTTTTAATTTTTACCACATTAGTCTTTTAGATTTTTGATCGCAATGCAATTATTAGCAAACGATTAAAAATTAGTACATGCACACACAGACGAAAGGTCATGGTTGTTGTAAATGCCCTAAGGATCATATAATTGCAGGATGCTATTAAATTATTTCCCAATATTCAACAGGTAATCTCCTAGACGCCACATTTTAAAACGGATTTTTACCAAGGGATTGACTAACGGTAATAAATAGAACTTTGCGGCTGTACTTGATGTGGAGGATCGAGAAAAATGGCGGTTGGAAGAATGTACCTTTAAATGTTATCTTGTTTTTAATTTTTCTCAGTGACGATTTTTTTTAAAAATTATTTCATTGTGTTGACATCCGTAGATTTACCTCCACTTATTTCGAATTTAATCGTTACTTGTCGAATTAATCTCTGATAAACCGAAACACAAAAAGCATTGTCATATTGATTACGCATCACCACAAACTTGTAGTTGAAAATATCACCCATCCGATGAAAAGTTGACGTGTCTGTCTATCTGCAATCACGCGTCCACCGCGTTCGTTTTTTGTTTGTTTCTTCCGTAAAATTGGGACGAGAGTGTCCATTGTCCACGGTTGGCTGTTTTGTTTGGCTCTGGTCCAGCATTGAATTTGATGTGAAATGTGTTTCAGATGGCTGCTTTCTTGATGGCTCGACCTTAGCGTTCCACTGCATCATGTTGACCAAGGAGTACCGAATCGCCCTTCCCCTCACCGTAGAAGAATACCGCATTGCCCAACTTTACATGATAGCGGTAAGACCCGTTTGAAGTTTTTTTGTTTTGTTTTCGACTTTTTTGTTAGTTTCCATGGTGATCAATAGCCTAAGCTGTAAACATGTCAAATAGATCTATCTCGTGTGCTGATAGTAAAACAAGGTGTTGGCTTAAAACTGTCATTTTTTTTGTTCACTTTTTGCTTTCACTGTAATTATGTTACCTAAGTTGCAGAGGCTTAGCCAAGGGTGTCGGCATTTCTTACCCCCCTCCCCCCCCTCCCCCCTCGCATTACGGTAGAAACGGCAAGAACCAGCCAATGAGGACCGTTGTCACGATTTTTTGTTAATCCCGCAATACGTGTTCCCAGGAAAATATAATTAAATGCAGAGTTTTGCAGTCAATTCTTTAGAATGTATTTTTATTTGGGGGGGGGGGGGAATGCCGGTCTAACAATGTTAGTCGTGAATTAAGACAATACAAAATTGCTGAATCATGAACGTATTACAAGGATTTCACCAGTATTTTGCTGCTCTTCTGATTCGTTATACATGACAAAATATCGTATTTTTTATTCTTCCCGTGTTGTTCCTTTTTAATGTAAGTATTTTTTTTTCGGCAAATGGAATGCTAGCGTTGGTGGCTGTCGTTCTCGCCTGGGTCCTTGCGTAGTCCAAGACGGGTGGATTTGGATGTGGGCTGTTCTAAAAATTAACCCTGCCCCACCACCTGGGGGGAGAGGGGGGGGGGTGTGCGATCGGCTCTTACGGAAACAGAGTTCAGGAACTGCTCGGAAATAGTTTCGTTTATCTTGTGTCATGGATTGATATGACTGCACGCTCTACAGCCCACTTTCTACAGACTGTTAAAGTGCAACTCTCACTAATTGAAAAGCGAACGAGAATACCATGGCGGCAGTGATATTGTTAACAGCTTGCTCCCAGGTGCACGAGGACGTGTCAAATTTTCACTCGATAATTAAGGAGGTCGTGGCGTGTTTGTTTCGTTAAAAGATATGTCATTGTGCATTCCTTCGTTTGATGCAATCAAGTGCTAGATCTTGCCAGATTGTTTGTACTTTCAATCGGTGATAGTCCACTTTAAAAGCGAAAGCCGGTCAGGTCAGTGTGACAGACTACCTGTGATGACTAAAGGTTCCTTTGCTGAAGCCCTCGGTCCATCCCCGTTCGATTTCTTCATCCTTTTATTCGTGTAAGATTCAGATTCAAGCGGTTCATGTTTAAGAGCGTTATTTTGCTTCTGGTGACGTAACAAAAAAGGAAGGGGAAAACCATCTTATTTTACCAGTTATTTTAAACCAGTGGGTAAAATCCCCAGTTGGCAGTCCCCCCCCCCCTTGTAGTGTGCATTGTGTTCTGACAAGTCCAGTCATTAATATAAACTGTGCTACTCTGCTTTTCCTTAATGTTTTTTCCCTTTATTATACGACTTCTTTGCACAGTATTCAATTTGCTGAGAGTTGAAGGGTGCGTGAAAGCAATTTGTGTTCATTCACATTGGCAATGAAAATCCCTACAGTTGCTTTCATCAGAGGTTGAAAAGACGGTCGTAAATCTGTTTGACTTGCCAGGATAAACTACTCGCCACCACATGTTGACGTTGCATGATGCTCCATTAATTTACCTTTGTAAATGGTGTCTTTACTTCCTCCTTGAACTTTGCAGAGTTTCGTCGTCTTAACTCGCATATAAGGTTGATTAATAATTTTATATCAAATCGTAAAATCACAAAGTAGGTTAACAATTTTTTTTTTAAAGGCATACCGGTACCATTGCAAGGCAAATAAATTGCAGGCATCTACATTCGTACGTGTACCTCACCTCACGTGGATATGAAGTTCTTGGCAAAGTCCAGAGAACGGCAAGTAAAAGATAGCGTAAATCCTGTACTTGTAGCCCGGGCTACAGGTTAAAAATCAAGGCATTTTGGCCCAGCTGCAATTAGATACCGGCTACTACAAAATTTTGAAAGGCAATTTACGCTATCAATACGTGTAGAACGTGTGTCTGACATTAAAAACGGTAAATAATATCACATGACTGCTTTTATGCTTACTATTTAATAAACCAACATGGCTGTAATCATTAATAAATTTTAAAAAATTTCAAAATCAAGTCATTTTGTCCCAGCGACAACTGGAGACTGGCTACTGCTAACTAATGACTGGGAAAACACCCGGATACAATTAGAGACCAGTAACAATTGAGTACCCGGCCACAAATAAAGGATTTGTGGTAATTGTACTTTGATTATGGGCTCATTTTCATCACTAACTTCATTTCCATATTGCGTGCCTCACTTGCGCTGCCGCGCTCGCTGTGGCTGAACACATATCAGAAACCTGCAACCAAGAACTTGTCTGGGCAACCGAAACTGACTGGCTAAAAACGTGATCTGTCTGATATTTGTGATCTGTCACACGAACGCACGCAGTGACTTGGCGCAAAGACTGTGGTTTTGGTTAATTTATGAGGGCCAAACTAAGCCTTTGCTCCTAAAATGGTATGGGAAAACGTTGTTCAGCTGATCGTTTTACGTAATTCTAGCGCAACATGAAGTTGATCGGTGAGGAGACACCTATTCTTTGCATAAGCCGAATCAGCAGCATGACATGAAATCCTAGAATTGGTTGGTTTCCACTGGAGGGATGCACGAAGAAGGTCTGTATGGATCAGAGCAGCTTGATTTTAAGTGATCAGCTGCCCTTAAAAGGACATTCCTCCAAGCGCCATTTTTCTTGATCCTCCTCATCAAGTATGGCTGCAAAGAACTATTTCATTACCGTTAGTCAATCCCATGGTAAAAATCCGCTTTAAAAAGTGGCATCTATAGGAAATTTTCTGTTGAATAATTGTTAACTTTATTTACTGCGTCCCGCAGTATATGATGCATTGCGCGTTTACAATAATCATGACGTTTCATCTCTGTGTGTACATGTACTAATTTTCTAATATTTACCATGAGATCAATCTAAAAGACTAATGCGATAAAAATTAAAATTTATTATTCCAATAAATTGCCGAAGCAAAATTATAAGACACTAGCCTAGAAAATTATAAATTTTGATGTTAAAATACGAGAATCATTCGGTTTGTGACGACACGATTAATGCGTTCATGCTGCTTCGTCTATTAGGCACAATGCCAAATGAGGCAGTAGCTACGTTCTTCGCTGCGAAGAACGGAGCTACCATCTCAGATGACCTTGGTGTTCTATATACGCGGAAGGCGATCAGCGCGAGCTGTTATATAAGGCAGGCGGAAGGTTAAAGGCAGGCCAGGTGTTCCTTTAATAGGCCTAAATTTGGATTCCTAACATTCAGTAGAATGGTGCCCCAAACAAGCAGTAGTTTCTGCTTTTTAGCTTGCTGAAACCAGTCCGGTTTTGTGTTTATTACATTTTTAAAAATTATGCTCCACCGACCAATGGCAAGTTGAGAAAAATGTGATTCTGCACCTATATATCTGTCAAACCATTAGTTTCTTATAAATTACGGTGTATTCGCACGGCCTGTACGTGCTTAGCTTCCAACACTTTTTGTGAATAAAGAATTCTGTTTACATCATTGTTTTGCCTTGTAACTTCTTAAAGGGCAATTACATCCATTTTGACATGCATGTTTGACTTTTGGATCACTTACACAATAACTAAACACAAGAATTGCGGTAAGAATACGTCACTTACATCCAATATAACAATTTAATTACTGCATCACCAAAACACGACACGGAGATTGCCACGGTTTTGCTGGAACGCTCAGAAATTAATGCCGACAGATGTCACTTTTCGATTTTGACTCGCAGCCGATTGAGATAGCTGTATTGACTGAGGAGCTCAAGCGCTGACGGCCTTAGCTGGCCGGCAGTATAGTGGCCAGCTAAGGCCGTTAGACGCTTGAGCTCTTCACAGTCAATACTGTTATCTCAATCGGCTGCGAGTCGAAATCGAAGAGGTCCGTCTGTCGGCATTAATTTCTGCGCGTTCCAGCAAAACAATGCGACCTCCGTGTCGTGTTTTGGTGATGCAGTAATTAAATTGTTATATCGGACGTACGTAACGTATTCTTACCGCAATTCTTGTGTTTAGTTATTGTGTAAGTGATCCAAAAGTCAAACATGCATGTCAAAATGGATGTAATTGCTCTTTAAAATAAGAGCTACAGAAACTTGAGTTTGGACAGTTAGAAAGCTGGCAGAAAAACCTTTAAAATGATATATTGGAACATTAAAAATAACCAACAGGAAGTAAAAATATGTTCAGTTTGGTTTGGCGAATCTATTTTATTCCAATCCACCGGCCATGCAAGTAATACGTCCCGTTGAGCACACCCTGATGCGTTTCTTCTCAACAGCGATTATCGGTAAGAAGGCAAGTAGCTTTAAATGTGCATTTATGCAATAGCTTGCCTTTCAGCTAAGGTAGAAATCGTCTGAAATTTTATTGGATTGGTAATTTTGGCTCTGCCAGCTCGCAACGAAAGCAGTCAATAATGTGACTTCACAAGCTACTGGAAAAACTGTTTCGCCAAGAGAACTTCTTTATCTTATTGTCATGGATTGTGACTGCTAGGGATAGACAGATATTAAAATCGGTATCGGATTTACAGATATTATCGGCTATTTTTTGTGTATCGGTATTGGATCTGTGTCGTGCGCGAGGGCTCTCAGCCAAGCTTGAAAGAAACCTTTCCTGCATAGCATCGCTTGTATCCCATGAAGTCATCTGCACAGCCGCTTAGTGAATTCAACGCACGCGCATTGTCAGATTCAGGGTGACTTCTTGCGATTAGGCCTATCTGCGGTGTTTTATCGTCGAAGGGGCACCTCAGGATCAGACACCACTGTTAAAAAAAAATTGAAAATTACGTTTTCTTGTATACAATTTAAGAATGATGAAATATGAGTTTGACTTTCAGACCCACCGACTTTTTTAAAAATCGGTATCTGTATCGGTCGATCCCTAGTGACTGCAAGCATTTACTTCAAACTATGTCTGATTTAGCTAATCCAGGTAGCATTGTTACTATGGCAATGACACCTTTGCTTTCACAATTAAATTCTAGCTGCGGTAATGCAAAGGCCAGTCGTTGTGTACAAACCTGACTAAATATCCCCAAGTTAAAGTTTGGTATTAGAAATATAAGTTGCATGCAGCCTTTAGTAATAGTCTTCAGCTTATGGTATACGAAAAGTGGTACACGAAAAGTCTTCGGCTTCGACGAACGAAAAGTGTTTTTGGATTTCGGTTGGTTTCCATGTGTTAGAGGCACCACAGATTTCTTTCGGGTACTGCTATTGTGTCCGTAAATGTAAACGCACCAATGGATAAAAAAAACAAACTCTTCGGTTGGCCATTAATATTTTGGGGTTATCGAATAAATTTTCGCGCTGCTCCAGCGATTTCAATTTTGGTCAGCAAACAAACATCAATTTTTTTTTGGAACCGTTCCCATTTCCGTTGGGATTTGTTATTGGCCAGAGTCTGGAAGCTGGATAATTTACGTCAATAACAAGTTAGTTCCCAATTCAGTCAAGTCGTGGCTGCCATCTAGACTAATAAAATCCTAGTTAAATTCGCATCAGTTGCACTAAGCCACCAAGCTACATTAGCACTGCCAAGATTGTGACAAACTGATTCATAAGTTACGACTGGAATATATAAAGAGTCATGAACAAGGCATGATGAACATTATTATAACCCACCCTGTGATTTTTTTGAAGCGTCTGTCCATCTTGTTAGTTTTTAATGAGGTAAAGTTAGGCTAATAAGATTAATAAGATTTTGGTGACAGATCGGTTGTCAGCGGAACGTCCAGGAATCCTGGTAGTAGGGAGGGGGGGGGGGAGAGGGTCAAACAATTTAATTCAAAATGGGGTCCCAGAATTCGGCTAAGGAGGAGGGGATGCTCTAAGCTTGGATGATACGTGATAAACGAGCAGATAAACGATTTAAAGGCATAGCCAGATGTGGTACTTCCCCTTTGTTTGATACTATGGGATGGCAGCCGCCATTAAGATTGAACATGGTGTGCAGTAAGTCAAAAATGTTGGAGAAACTATTCGGATGATTAGGGTAAAACTTGGACAACTACAGTTCAACTGTGACACTTCGCAAAATTTTCGTAGCGTAGGCGAAAGTTTGAACTAATTTTCCAATAGCTGTTTGCGTTGTTTCTAAGATACACAGCATTTTTACATTTGTGACAACCTGCCCAATACAGGGTGGTCCACAAAAAACTGACGACCCACAATTTTCTAAGTCCAACTTTTCTAGTTAGCACCCTTCAGACCCAGGAGAGGGCAGAAATCAAAGCTAATGAAACTGGAAGATTTCTGTCGTCTCCTGGTAGTGAGGGGTGCTAAATAGAAAAGTTGGACTTTTTGGGTAGTCAGTTTTTTTGTGGACTACCCTGTATTATGCGTTGCCTTCATTGCTCACTACAAGAGAGCTAACAACAGAAATGATAATTTATAGGATAAATCTCACGAATCTCATTCAGGCGAGAGCAAGGTGAGAACGCGGTGTGCACCATATGTGCAGCCACGTTTCTTCTGTTTACGTTATTGTTTTAATCTAAAATTGCTGTTATGCTCTTTGTAAGGCGTTACAAAAATGTTGTAAATACAATAAATAAATTGTAGAATTAGCCTCACGAAACTCATTCAGACGAGAACCAGAACGTAGCTGGCGCCTAGTTAGCGTTGCTGGCATCAGCCATGCACCGGAAGGAATGCTGATTGCGAAGGTTTTGAGTGCATTGTTTCTAGTACATTTGTGAACCCCTGCTCCCACTTCCTTGTGGAACCTCATAAGAAAAAAAAAAACCGGCCCACATGTTTTTTTTCGGGGTTTGTCTGCATTTTTCAGGTTCTATTGAACTTTACTATTGAGTTTTATCCGAACCTAACTTGAGGCGTTCCTCTTGGAGCACAATTGGAGCAACAGTCAACTTCTTGGAGTAGTACAGCACCAGCCATTGTGTAGCCGTTTTCCTCAAAGTTCTAACTCATTTTTCAATTTTAAAAAATCATTTCAATAAACAAAATAAACTTACGGTGAAACGAAACTAAGCAAACTTTTGGTGCAAGGTGTTCGTCACCAGTTAACTTCCGAACGCCTCCAACCCATACAGTTTAAGAATCCGAACTGAAAATATTAGGATGGCGATGGCACACGAGTCCAAATCATGTGTTGCGCGGCGTGCACAGGTTGGGGGGGGGGGGGCAGGGATCAATGCCCCTGCACGTTTTGGAAAAAAATTCCCCTTTTAGCCAAAAAAAAATATATGCCCTGTTTTGATTTCCTGCACTGATAACTGCTGGCACTGCAGGCAGGAGAAGGGCCTAGAGGCTTAAAAAGGGCAAAAAGAAGGCCAGGATGGCAGAAAAGGGTAAAACTCGCCCCTGCCCTCTCGGAGGTGTGTGCACACTACTGCATGTGTTCATTCATTTTCATTCCCATGGCATCACTACGTGGTATACTCTTGTCAAATCAAAGCCTCCTAAAGTAAATGAAACAAATTTTAAGTATACATTTTTGAGAGCTTGAGTGCAAAAATTTATTCTGACCACATCCCCCCCCCCCCCCTTTCTGACCGCCCAATGGCCGCAGAAGCATGCCCATTTTTTACTGTTTGGAAAACCACTTCATTCTTCTTAAAAAACTGCCCTGCCTAACTTTACAATAGGCTTGGTTAAGATACTACCATAACTTCTGTCACCACTGTAATGCCACACAGTTTTAACAAAAACTTTTCTTTATAGATAACAAATAGCTTGAAA
The DNA here is from genome assembly GCA_023313725.1 of Lithobius niger. Lineage (NCBI taxonomy): Eukaryota > Metazoa > Arthropoda > Chilopoda > Lithobiomorpha > Lithobiidae > Lithobius > Lithobius niger. Next base: position 13,369 of record JAHWFP010249433.1, read on the forward strand.
ATGATTAATAATTTATTACAAAAAGTAATATTAACATTTTATGTTTAGGTAAACTGTTGCTCTTGTTTAGGATCTAGCCACAGGCCGGATGATTTTTATTAGAGATAGGTAATAAAAGATAGGTAGCAGTCCAGTTCTCTTGCTATGGGACATTTTCGATGAACTTTTCGGAAAAAGATGGTAAAAACAGCAACGTTCATTATCTTCAGGCTCTTTATGTGTTGGGGAACTTTGTTTACATGTTGTTAAGCATGTACTCGCTTGGAAAATTCAAATGTTGTGCGATTGTTTGAATTTCCAAACGAGTACACGCTTATGAACGACATGTAAACAAAGTCTCCCCACCACACAGAAAAAAGCCAGAAGTCCTTATGAACGTTGCCATTTTTGCCATAGCAACAGAACCGGAGTGCTACGATTTTGACAAAAGCAGTATTTGTACCATTTTCTGATCATGTCAAAGTAAAACAGGGATCATATCGACCTGGCAAGTCAGGGATAATCAGGGATATGAAATACGGTTCAGGGAAAGTCATGGAAAAAAATGGAAAATTGATGAAAAAACGGTCGTAATCAGGGATATTCGTTTTTAGAATGAACTGGTTTTTTTAGTACCGTTTTTTTTTTTTCATTTTAAGATTTTGTGTTTAGCGTAAACCGTGTGGTCTCAGTAAGTTTCAACTCGCTACTACCTTCTTATCCTTTTTTTTTTATAGAATAAAAGTGAGAAACGTTTGCAGCTGCCATCCAGATGTAGAGTGAGCAGTTGACTCTTGTGTAATTGAAAATTAAAAATTAAAATTAAAAGTGTTTTGGTCAGGGACATATGAAGTAATAAGTCAGGGATATTCATTTTCAGATACGAGTATGAACTCTGTAAAAACCTACATCGAATTTTCAGCCAACCAATGTTTTTGTCAAAAGGCAATTTTCAGAATATTCAGTTACATTAAAGGTCATATTTGTCTATTTGTATCAAATACACTCTTTTAACTCCGTATCGTGTCTTCCCCCCACCCCACTCCAATGTTTCTATAGTACAGGGTTCAGACAAAACCTAGAGAACCTGAAAATCTCAGGGAAAGTAAAGATAGAGCCAAAATCTCAGGAAAATTTCAGGGAAAACAAGAAATTTTTGAAAATCAGGGAAAAGACGGGGAAATTTGAAACGATGCCTTTATGTCTGATCTGTAAGTTCCATTGAATTAGTAGATTAGGAACAAAATTGTAGGATGTGCGTTAAATGTTCAAGCATTTTAGATATATCTTCAATAAACCAAATCGTAGGGTAGTACCAATATCTATGGTGATAATGTGGTTAGTCTCGTCTGGACTAGGCTCTGAACAGCTGTTTTCTGCGATTTGGGATTATTTTCGTACAAATATTAATAACATTAGCTACTGCCTGTTTTCCTAACTAAACATCTTGTGAACACCTGGAAATTGCCATTGGATGCACCTGGAAATGTCAGGGAAATTGAGAATTAAAAAATTGTCTGAACCCTGTAGTAATTTGCATGCACCTATGGTAATTCCAATGGCAAGATTAACATATCTATCTCGTGATGATTCTTAAACTTAAAAGCTAGGGCTATTTTCTTTGAGCGGTTTCATAACCGTCCATTAGTACAAGGTAATTGTAAGGCCCCGTTTATAAAGTGGATTTAGACCGTACCTCGTAGCACAGGTGTTGTTCTTTAATACATGGCTTGTAGCTTTTAGTTAAAACAGACTGCATTGCGTAATCGTCTCTACGCAGATTGCGCACAGCATGTAATTCATCATTTCGTCGTGTTAGTGGGCAGTCAGAATTTAATTCACCGTTTTGCTAGTAATGTTATGCCAAACGCACATGTTCAGCAGCTGCTCTCTTGCTTGGATTGTGTGCTTGTCAAAGTATTGGCTGCTGCGTGCAAGGACATGATAACATAATTATAAAAATTGTATCAATTATAAAAATTAGCTTCATAAAAATTATCTCAATTATAAAAATTAGCTGATTGGTCGTTTATCCGTGAAAGGTTAAAAGGGAACATGCCGCATTAAGTACTTGTTCATTGCCGTTATTGATTGAACAAGTGAGCCCACAGTACGTGGAATCATACCTGATGGTGACAAACGGTTTTCACCATTAGGTTCAGCGTCCAAAAATCAGTTGAAATGAATAAAAAAAAAATGTGGAAGTTTGAAACACTAGTGGCCCACAAGCAGTGCCGGTGCAAGAGGGGATGGGGGGAACGAAGGGGGCAGTCGCCCCGGGTGCTGAAAGGGGAAGGAGTGCCGAAAATGCTGCCCCCCCCCCCTTCCCTCCAAAAACAAAATTAAAAGAAAAGTTTAAACTTAATAAATGCTCTTTTGGCAAAGCCTGGGCTAAATGCAATTGGTCTTGACAAATTAATTTGTGAATTGGCAGCTGAAGTTCATGGTGGACTTACCTTCTGACTGGCCAGAAAATTGACAAGAACATGAGTTTGGCAACAAGTAATTAATTTTCGGCCCGTTATTTGGAACTTGTTCACAATAAAATGTTAAAACACTAAAAAAAAAAGTGAGAGCTGCCACGAATTATGAACTTCACACAGCTTCCATGTTGGACAATTATCCAGCATCTGTATGAAGTCCAATCAACTGTATGAAGTCTAATCGGCTGTATGAAGTCCACAATTTGAGGCAGCTTCCACTTTTCTTAATGTTTTAACATTTTTTGCGTGGACCAGGGCCAAATTCCGGGCCAAAAAATAAATATCTGTTATCGAATTCATGTTGGGGTCATTTTGGGTAGATTTGGGAAGAGGCGTGTGGGAGGTAAGTTGCAACCTGCTGTATAATAGCGATAAAGCTGGACACTAATTGAGGTACTGGCTTCGGCGCTCAAACGCCTTGGTCAGGCACTGACCACCGTTTGACTGGAAGTGACCAAGTGTGAGCAACGTCTAGGGAACGGTGCCAGTTAGAGACAAACGGCTTTCACCGTTAGCTTCAGTGTCCAATAAAGTAGTTGAAATGAATTTTAAAAAAAAAGCCGAAAGTATGTAGTGGAAGTGGCGGACAAGTGAGCCCATTATAATGGAATGGTACCATATAGGGAGAAACGGTTTTCACCATTAGATTCAGCATCCAAAAATTAGTTTAAATAGATATGCCAAAAAAAAATGGAAGTATGAACCCGCCTAAAACTGGCGGAAGTGTGCAGAAGACCGGTTACGACTAGGTAGTTACAAAGCGGAGAGAAAGTGAAAATTTCAGTAAAAAAAATTTTTGAACCTTTCCAAAGCCGGAATTTGGATAATAGTAAACCCAGCTTTGCTTCCGTACGATTTTATAAACTACCATCTCGGATAAAATATGTGTGCCGCGACAGTGACACCCCTTCCTCTCATGAAATTTGCAATAAATGGTGACATTTTGAAATAGTGTTGGGTTGGGGCAGATGTGCCCCATTTTCAATAATATGCCTTGGCTCGAACGAGTCGTACAGCTAAATGTCAGGGTCGTTGCGTGCACGTTGTCAGGCAAAGGCAGGTGGCGTGTCAAGCCTGACATCATTACTATTGATTTCCACTAACTCCTCAATACCAAATTGCTATCTTTATTAATTTATTTTTAATGCCTGTTATTTTTTCAAGTGCCGTTTAGTTTCGTGTATTTATTTTTTTGACATTCAATAATTAATAGGGATACACTCACTAAATCCAGGCAAATCCAGGATGATGCGACCGTACCCCAACTCCCTTTCTGCTCCAGTTGACATTTTGTTCAATGTTCGTCTTGCAGTAACGCCGGGAAGGATAAAAGTTGGAGGGGGGGGGTGTAAACCAAATTTGCCGACGTGTTCAGGGTCTCAGGAAATTAACTAATATGGCAGGAAGTCAGGAAAAAGTCAGGAAATTGAATGTTAGGTCAGGAATTAGTTAATTATTAATTCGAAACCGGTTTCACTGCTGGTAAGTGAGGACGATATTATTTTCTCCTTAAAGGAACATCCGGTGTGCCTTATAACAGCCACGTGCAGTCATGTGTCCGCGCTCTGCTGTCGCGAGATTTGGCGTAGGAATACTACAACGTCACTTCCGCCCTCATCTCGTGATCACGTGGACGACGTCTGACCTAGTAGACGAATTGCGGGTCACGTGACAGCATTGACGCAAAACCTGTGTCGTCACAACCGGAAACAATGAAACGTCATGGTTATTGTAGGCGCGCAAAGGATCTTGTGGTTTCCTACCAAACATGTAGTTCGGGTGGAAAAACTGTTGTAGCGTCAATTGCAAAGTGCGTGGAAGAATTTATGCGGTGTCACCAACACGAGAAACCATTAACGAAGGACACGTCGTAAAGAAACCTTTTTTGGTTTATTCAAACAACAAAGGCTAATAAACATTTACACTTAATGTTAACTTTGGACTTAAATGGCAAAAACATTATTGAACTGTAGTTCAGTTTAGTGCTACTAAGCACAACCACGCTGGCTTGCGTGCGTGCAGCCATCTTTCCAGACGCTAGTCCAGGAGCGAGTGAGCGATAAGCCCATCTAACTACAGCACTTCCTGTGTTACCAGGACGAGGTAATCGATCAACATCCGATCTGGAGTGGGTGATCGATCATCAAAATACTAGAGTTACTTTAACAAAATAACTTGCTCATTAAATGAAAATACAACTAATAATAAATAACGGAAAATTAGAGCAATAAGAAAGGGTCAACTAAAATCAGTATTTTAGTGAATTTGAACCACAATACCGCCCCTTTGCTCTTATTTTCCTGACACTTTGTATAAGAGATATTCCCTAACCGTGGTGAATGGAATGCGAGTGAGCGCTTTCGTGAAAATATCTGCGGGATTTCGTTGTGTAGGCACATAGAAGATTTCGAACACACCATCTTGAAGACCTTCCCTCACAAACTTGTAACGCATGTCGATGTGCTTTGTGGACATCTTTTCACGGTTATCTCGGCAGAACGCAATGGCCGACTGGTTATCGCAGTGCATAACCGGGGGAATTGTGACTCGCAAGAATGCCACTTCATTGCAAATTGCAATAAACCACTTTGCTTCTATTACCGCTAACGAAAGACCTACAAATTCGGCCTCCATTGTGGACAGGGCGACCGACTTTTGTTTCTGTACACGCCATGTGATTGGGGATCCGGAGAGCATAACTACATAGCCCGACCAGCTACGACGATCATCAATTGAAGATGCCCATGAACTGTCAGTGTACACATCAAATTTGGCTGATTTAGATGTGTTGCTGCGCCATTGTAGAACGTAGTCTTTCGTAGTATTCAAATACTGTAGAACTTTGAGAGCTTGAGACCAATGGCTTTCAGATGGGTTTGAGTTAAATTGCGACAGCGCTGTGACTGCAAATGAAATGTCTGGTCGCGTGCGAGAGGCGACGAACATTAGGGCCCCTATCAGAGAACGGTATTTTGTAGAAAGAGATTGATCAGGCACAGCAGGACATCCGTCACGTGAAAGACATGTTCCTACGTCCAGTGGGATCAACACTTGCCTATTGTCAGCACACTTGAATTTCTCAACAAGAGATTCAATATAAGGACGTTGATGAATGTAATGATCACCTGAGTTGTTTTTAGCAAAGCATACGCCTAAGAAAGTTTTTATAGAACCCAATTCGACAACTTCGTATCGACCAGATATCAAAGCTATGGCCTTTCGTAATGCTTTCTCAGATGACGCAAATATGGCTATATCATCCACATATACAAGTACTACTATTGAACAGTCCATGTGGTAAACACAGTTGGTGGCGAACAGTTTCTTGAATCCTAGTGATTGAAATGCAGAATCTAACTCCTTGAACCACATCCGGCCTGACTGATGAAGTCCATATAGTCCTCTGTTCAATTTCCATACAAAGCCACCCTTACCAGCATAACCAGGTGCAGGCCGTAGATACACAAGTTCTTTCAACACACCATACAGGTATGCACATTTCACGTCGACATGTGCATTAACCCAGCCAAAAAGTACAACCAGAAGAACAAAAAAGAATCGCACTAATGCAAAGGCTATGACCGGCGAGAATGTATCGGTGTAGTCGACACCGTCTTGTTGCGCATAACCTTGTGCTACTAGGCGTGCACGGTATCTTGCCACCTTGCCTTGGTCATTCTTCTTAATTACATAGACCCAACGAGATCCTATAACTGTCTTGTCGTTGTTGGGAGGTCGTGAAGGCGTGTATACGTTTCTTTGCTTCAATGTTTCCATCTCCTCGTCCATAGCCACTTTCCATTCCTTGGATTGCGGGGACTGAATAGCTTCCGCATAATTGCGTGGCAGCCTAATTTCTACTAAATGGGCTTCTGCATTTTCTTCACCTGATGCCTCGGGCTCAAAGAACAAAGAATCATCTTCTGATGAGGATGTAAAATGAACATTTGCTGGTGCCTTTCCAACGGCAGGCGTATCGTTCAGTTTACTAAAGTCAAACCTCTTGATGTCATACTCTAGGCTTTCTTTGTTACAGAATTCTCTCACTTCCTTGTGTGAACGTAGTCTTCTGTTACCCATGTACCTATAGTAAATGTCATTAGTACCGATGGTTACACCAGATTTACGAAGTACTACCATTCTCTCCCATCCAGGGAGTGGTTCTTCTGGAGATACCAATGTACCACTAGTTCTTGGTTGAGGCATTGGTACTGGTGCAGTCTTGATGTTTGTAACTGTTGTGGCTTTAGGCTTAGTAGAACGTGGCATGGGGATTGGTACTTGTACATTTTTCACATAGGATGGTGCTTCCTCTTCTGAACCAATATCACAGAAGGACGGTTCATTTTCCCCGTCTTGTCGAGCGTTTCTCAAGATCTTAGTGCCAAGACGCTTCTCATCGAATGTCACACTACCAGTTTCACACACTTCCAGTCCATGGTCTGGCAACCATACTCTATATCCGCGTGTATTTCGGGCATATCCAACAAGCACTCCAAGTTCAGCTCTTTGATCAAGTTTAGTGCGGTAGCGCTTCTCTTTGTGGACGAAGCACAAACATCCAATTTTTCGGAGATGTTTCATGGAAATCGGCTTTGAATACCACACGCTGTCTGGAATTTTTCCGTCTAAGGAACGGTGAGGACTTCGGTTCTTTAGGTATATGGCAGTCAACAGCAGTTCTGCCCACCATGTTTTTGACAGTCCAGAAGAACTTAATAAGGCTCTAACAGAGTCCAAAAGAGATCGATTTAGCCGTTCAGAAACTCCATTCATCTGTGGCGAGTACACGTTTGTGCGTTCGGCTTTTATTCCCAGGTCCCGAAGCTTTTGCTGGAATTGTTGATGGCAATATTCAAGGCCATTGTCAGTACGTAGCCTTTTGATTTTTAGTCCTGTTTCACGTTCCACACGCGCACGGAACTCTTCGAACATAGAAAATGCTTGGTCCTTAGATTTCATCAGGTATATGAAGCCTTTTCTGGTGAAATCATCAAGAAAACTGATAAAATACATCTTCCCTCCGTGAGAAGGTGTAGGGGCTGGTCCCCACACGTCGGAATGTATCAGTTCCAACTGCTGTTTTGTAGTAATGTCCGCAAACCTGACATGCTTGACGTGCGTGGATTTCGCTACTCGACAGTGATCGCAAATGGGATCGTCTTGAGACAGTTCGATACCCTCAAGATACCCCTTTTTATTGGCTTCTTTAAGAGTTGCAGTAGCACAATGTCCTGTCCTTTCATGCCACAATGTAGAGGCCGACATACCAGTGAGCTGTTGTAATTGTGATGCACTCACCGAAGAACGAGACCTCGATCGTTGCTTGTTGCTGGTTGAAGACATGGGGACTTTCTCTTCCACCGTCTTGACTGTTGACTCTTTCTTGACTGCAGTTTTGACTGATGCTGTTGCACAATGTGATTTTGAGTCCACACACACAGTAGCATCCACTACAAAGAATTTCTGCCTAATAGGAGCATCAAATAGAACACCACCATCTGGTCGTATAACGTGTAGTCCTTCACCACTTGAAGATAGTCTGTAGCCAGCTTCATGACACTTAAAGCCAGAGACTAGATTACGTCTCATTCCAGGAGCATAAAGTACTTTTTTCAACGTGAATTCATCACCCGTGGAATTCACTACCATACGGATATCACCCATTCCTTTAATACAGGATGATCCTTCCGCTAAGTCCGCAGGGGGTAACTGTAATTCTTGAAAATTACTGAAGAACTGTTTATGTGGACAGAAATGGTTTGTGGCAGCAGTATCAAATATCCATTCACTGTCCGCAATTGTTGCTGCGTTGGCTTCTACGAGAAATGCGTCAGAACGTCTGTTTGATCGGCCACGAGTGTCATTATTTTCTACTGGGGTAGTATTAGAACGCTGATTGCACGAACGTGCCATATGTCCCTTTTTCTGGCATTTGAAGCATGTTACTTGAGACAAATCACGAGGTCGTCCTTGTCGAGACGTACTTCGTCGTCTATTCCACCTTCTTGAACGGTTAGACGTAGTCGAAAGGGCTTGAGAATTTGATGTGCTATGTGAACCACTGCCAAGGCTTCTGCGATCGTATTCAGATAGCAATTTCTCTGAAACTGTCTTTGAAGTAAAATCGCCATCATCCAGGGCGTAAAGGCGTTCTACTACATTGTCCCATTCACTGGAAAGTCCACATAAAAGTTGGTAGGCCAATTCATCATCTTCAGTGTCTTTACCGGCCTCTTTTAATTCATTTGCTGCGTAACGAACTCGAGAAATGTACTTAGCCATAGTTTCATGTGGATCAATTGTCAGCAGAACAAATGCCTTCCTTAGACATCCAATACGGGCACGTGACTTGGGTTCATAGACACCTGATAAAATGTCCCACGCTTCTTTAGCACTATCTGCGGTGTGAATTAGAGGTTTGACGTCATTGGACAGGCCTAGGGCTAACATCGCAAGGGCTCTTGATTTCCTCTGATTAAATAGTGCAATAGCACCCGGAGTACGTTCTTCTACAGCTGCTGAAGGCGTTACTTCTGAATCATCCAGGAAACCAGCTAGCCCCCTTTCCATTAGGGCCATGCGTATGTCAAATTTCCACTGACGGTAGTTCCGATCATGAAGTTTTTCGAACCGCATCGTTGTACCAGCTGAAGGCGGATCCATCATCGAACTTATGGTTTAGACGCCACACAAAGCACACCTTGAAGCACTGAAAACCACTTTCACTTTCACTTTCAAGGGAATCTTTCCCTGTAAATTCCACTATAAATACTTCTACGACACTT
>JAHWFP010249435.1:0-19548 GCA_023313725.1 Lithobius niger
CAATGACCAGATAAGTTTTCATCGGACGTTGAAAATTGGTTTTCTTACAAAAAAAAAAAACAAACAAACTGAAAGCTTCGTTGTTTTACAGGTTCCCGTTCCCTTTGTTCTTGTTCATCAGACGTTTACATTTTTTAAATCTTCGAACACTATATTTTTAGTGGGAGAAAGGTGTGACACTGGTGACTTCAAATTCTAAGAATGACAGGCATCTGAGATGCTTAGAATCGATAGCCATACGATTGCATGAAATTGGAGGTGCGTCATTGATGAACATTCAAGGGCCTGCATTTCCCCAGGTTGAAAACATCATTGGAAGGGACCTAAAACAACAGCTTGTTCGACAGTGGAAGCTTGACGAGCTAGTGAACGCGCTGCCCACGAAATACGGGAGGCTGCGAGGAGCGGAAGTTACGAATTCCTAGCAGACGATGTTGGCGGTTAGGAATTCGTAACAGACGATGACGATGTAGGTGTAAGGAGGCCGATACTTTGTCAAAAGTGCCTGGAGAAGATGGCAGTTTGCCATTGAAAATTCGAAAGACATTGAAAGTGTCTTCGTTGTGAAGTTTAGCGGTAATATTCTCCATAATTCTCTGAATTGTGACTGTAAATTCAGCAGGTAATTTGGAAGGGGGGGGGGAGTAGGAAGAATCATATTGTGCTGAGGGTACGTGAAGTTGACTACTTTAAATTTATTTACACTTTTTAGGTGTATTAACAAAAGTTAAAATATTCACACGAAAATTGTGACAAATTCCGCATTGAATCTAACACTGCAATTTCATGTGGCCAATTTTTGTAAGGTTACTCAATACAAAGTACTTGATTTACTAGCATTTTATAATTACCTTTATTATTATTATTATTTGTAATTTTAAATCTGTTGGTAAAACTAATTTCGAACCAATAAAACTTGCGTGAGTCTTCCTGTTACGGATTTAAAAAAAAAATCGGAGAATTGAAGGCCAGGAGGAATATTCCGCCCTTCCCTCCCTGGCCAGTCCGCCACTGTAAAAATAGGACATCATTTGCTTTGTTCACTCGTTCAATAAGAAACAACACCACAAATAAGCGTAATAAAATATTGTAAATATATCGCACTCGGAAAGCAGCGAGGTTATGCGCGCCTCGCATTCAATGTACCGTCCAGATTCCGAAGTAAAAATTCGGTGTACCATCCAGATTACCGCTAAAGGTAAGTGACGATTAAAAGAGAGGAGCCGTCTCGATGTCCACGCATAGTCTTTAACCGACCGCAATTGGAAGAGCTGACTTGCCGAAATGCGCAGTTACACGCCGCAATTTTTCGTATGACTGCACACCTTTACGATGACATTTGAAGAGCAAACATTCAAAAGCAGACAAATCCACCATTAAAAAAATGCAGGTGGCACCACCATCCGACAGAGAGAGTGATATTACAGGGCCTACAAGAGTGTTTCGTTCAAAAACAGTCAGATCCACCCATCAGCATCACTGATAAAGCAGCCGCTTCAGTCAAAAGCAGACGCATCCGAGTCCAAACAAATTCAGACAATTCCACGGAGCCACTCAGGCAACGCGAATAAAGTCACGTGACCATAAACAGTATGGCTGCTGCCGCCTGTATGTTGACAGCGCTGGAAGGTAACGATTCCTCGTTTGTTTTAGCTGCTGAAGTCAACAAAGGGGCTAAAAAACATGTCAAAAAAAGTTAGCAAGAGGGAACATAAAAAGAAGAAACTTTACAATGCCGCAATAGGCGATTCGTTTAATTGGCATGTGCCGTATGCGCATCATGCTAGTTATGGAGAAAAACAGGAACAGATTGTTTACTTTCCTGGTGTTATAAAACGCTGTCATAACAGTAGTGAAATAAATGCTTCAGATAAAAGAGGAGGTGACCGACGGTCTCATAAGTCAGCAAACGAAAAAAAAAACATATTCGGGATTTTATAAAAAAGCTGAAAGCACGAGAGATCCATTATGGCCGAAATAAAAAACCGTATCTTTCAGCTACTATTGGAAGTGCTAGAAAATTGCATTAAATGTACCAAAACAGTGTTACCAATACATCTGAAATGAAGCATCTTTCTCCAAGTATTAATCATTCCATTATTCAATTTATTTTTCTTTCAATGTCGTTGCCATTAAAATTCTGACGAATCCTACCTCAATCAAATGCAGATAAATCCTGCCTTGTTGCTTTCAGAAGCACACAAATCCTGACATTTCAACCAAAATAGTACAAATTCGTACACTATGGTCTTATATTGCCGTAATTATGTGATTTGTTAGACATAAAACCTACTTAATATGCTCTATAAATTAAATTAAATGGCCTCAAGAAATACTAGTTTTCTATCATTAGTGTTTTAGTGCCAGTAAAAAAATTGCGTTTGTTGGAATTGTACTAAAAGTGGATTTGTCTGCTTTTGAATGTTTGCTCTTCATTTGGCTGCCGTCATCCACAGATCGTATACTAACCGGTGACGGTTTATCGCTGAAGGACCTTGTTAGAGGTTATCATACGTCAAACGGATTATGTATATTCTGTAGAGCATAATACCTTTTGTATTACCCACCTTTTGACCCACCAACATACTTGAATTTCGTCGGATCAGAATTGAACAAATGTGTCTAGCTTTTGAGGAGATGTCGCTGACGTAAACCGCCTCCAGCCGTTTTTTGGCCTAAACCGCATTAATTCGACGTGTGACACGTCGAATTAAAAACGTGATTCGGACATAGCATCAAGCGATAGCATGGTTGGGAAAGACGGTTACAAATCACAACTAACTTTACCTCCCGTAATACGTTACGCTGCGTAAAGGATGGAACAAAACGACGTTTTTTAGGACTTAATAAACGGTGGTGACGTCACGCTAACACATCCCATTACTAAAAGTGTAGTCGTTATATTCGGTTATTCTGAAAACCCGCACACATCGCCGTGGGTTAATTTTGATAAGCCACCCTTTTTCGATAATCTAACACGTTTACGGGGTCTACGCAACCCCTAATCCAACTTTTCGTATTACACTACACAACACAAGTTCAGACAATATACCCAACTGCAAAACCCACGTAAACACTGGAGCATTTGCGACTGGAGACAATTTTCACGGGACCAACGCGAAAAAAAAAATGTCGCAAGCTAAGCATAACCCGGAAGCTTTTGTCCCGACGATACGAAAACTGGGATACTGACACTTTCAAATACACCTAAAGTATGCGCACCCTATCTTGAGTTCGCCGCAGAACGAACACAGATAATCGATTGTACGTTTTTGGCAGCAGAGTGCCTTGTTGATATCCAAGATGGTTACAAAAACAATGGCGGCCGTCTATTAAAGCCGCCCCCTCTAGGAAGACGTAGTCGCTCGTCAAATACTTCCTCCAGGACTCAAGATACGCCGCGCACACAATAAAAACTTACGAGAGTCACAAGCGAATAGTGCATTTTATACCCTCATCTTATTTAAACTATTAAAGTAGAAAAAAAATATAGTTTTATCTTAAAACACAAACATCGATAACGGAACGTCTCTCCCCTTCGCTCCGACTTCGTACACTGGAAGCTTCTAATCCGGAAGCTTCCGTTCAGGAAGTTACATAAGTCGCATGTAAAAATTCTTAAATGCATTATGATTCACAAATAAATTTTTACAAACAAAAATCTTTAAAAACTTAAATACCTCGGTAAGTTAGCTTGACGTCACACATTAGCATTAAAACATATATGCGTGAAGAAGACCCGGTAAACCTGAAATAATTGATCGTTTGGGAGAAACGGTACAGTCCAAATATCTCGGGGTGTCAAAATCACACTCGTTCTATCGTACTCGTGAAATTTCGCCACCCCCTCGACATTTGGACTGTCCGTTTCTCGCAAACAATCAATTATTACCGGATCATCTTCGCGGATATCTCTTACTAATAAATCCGCTCTAACAGCATCGGCTTGACTAAAGACGACGTTATTTTTCACAGGTCGCCTCTATTGTGATTTTACAAGCATTCGAAGGTTTCGTTGACGGCGGAGTGTTTTTCTGCTGCTTTGTGAAAATTATTTTAAGTCGTATGTTTTCGGAAAAGTGCTTGTTTGTTCACTTTTAGACGGCGTTTAGGCATGTTTCACGTCTGTTTTCTCTGAAAACTTCTGCTTCACTTGCGAAAATTCCGTCAGCGTTACAATTTATGCAAATTAGGTTTCTATTTAATCAGCAACCTCCATTCCCACCGTTTCTCATTTTCTGAATTTACTTTGTCAAATTTCCATTTCAGTGGAACACCTGGAGCGGAAACGATTCGCGTTGGAGGGCGAGCGGGGGAGGCCGAAAAGCCCGAAATAAATGGGGTCAGTATTAAGTTAAGAAACTAACTTAACACTAGTTAGAGTAACCGGAATTCATCCTAGTTAAATTCTAGCATTCACACTCGAGATTTCTGCATGAAACATCTCAACGGCTGCTGGCTTAATGGCGGCACACGCTGAAAACAGTTTCACAAATAGCTGGGAAAGGGAGTATAAGGGACCGGACAATTTTTATAGCCACCAAATGTGACCACCAAATTTTCGATGACCTCCCTTCGAGACACTGAAAAAAAATCTTGACCCTCTCCCAACTCTAGGTCCAAATATAATGTGTGACTCCCCCCCCCCCCCCACGAAAAATGCACTTTTCGTACACCTATTGAAACTGTCTGCAGATGATTTCCTGTAGCTAAGATAAGTGCTGTAGTCAGATTAAGTAAGTAGCTCTCCACACTGACAGTTACCATTAGTTGTAAGGAAACGTGTCTTGTTTTTAACGAAAGGACAAGTTGGGTTTAAAATGTTCCGTTTAAACCTTTTAAAAACTGTTAGGAACATGATGACCTCGAACCTCGACGTCTTTCTTGTTCAAGGTCATCATGTTCCTAACCGTTTTTAGGGAAGCGTTGGCGTAAAATGGTGAATTGTAGGGTATCACTCAATGTAACCAAGGTATGCGCATGGGCTATAGAAGAGTTTGGGAGGGTGGAACGGCCTACATCAAAGTCATCGACTTTTCACGCAACTAATTCCTCTGTTATATCATCCTTTTGACCACTGTGCAACAGCAAGCTTCCCTCAATATTCGGTACCTTCCTAAACGACCAAACAGAGCGAACCAAACGCACCACTGTTGGTGACAGTTTGGCTCATTCCCTGCTAATATCCGTGTTGATGCGGCTTGATTGACGTCAACATCGTCAGCGATGAATTTGTTTAGTCAATACTGTTACCTCGCGCATGCTCAAACCTCCACCCCAGCAAACACTTCTCGGAGATGGTTCGCAATTTGACATTGCTCTCGCTTGGTCACATCTATTAGCCAATCCTGGTCAAATCCATTAGCCTGGTCTGGTCGCGGTGAAGGTATGACGTATCGAATACTCTGCTGAGCTTGTTGAGCTGTATTGTAGTTTAGGAAGGTATACTGAACGGCTAACGCAACATCACTCCGCACGCGCGACGTCAAGTTTGGAGCCAAACTGTCTCTAACAGTGGTGCGTTCTGTTCGTTCTGTTTGGTGCGCTAGGAAGTACTGATTGCTTCCAGGTTAATTAACCCCGTTGGTGCAAGGGAATCATGACTTAAATGGAGGAAATTACTCCAAATTGAATCGCGCCATCGTGGGGAACATAAAAGGTCTCCGTGTGGCTACCGTGGTCAGGACACAACGTTGCCATATTGGGGTTTTACTGCCAGATCTGGCGGTATTGTTTGCGGTTTCGAATGAAAACGGGTTGGGGGGAAATGGGGTAGCAAAATTGTGGGGCATAATCGTGGGGTGAAAAAAAATGGGGGTAATTCTTACCATTCATTAGTCATTACACTTGAATGGAATTGCTAAGGAATTCTGCATGACGTCGCCAACAGGATGGTATCGCACACGGGTAGGGGTGGGGGGGGGAGAGGGCTTTAGTTGGTGGCTTGCACTGTCTCATGGACATGCAGATGCAACGATGGGATGACTTGACCTTGATCGATTGTGTTGTGCTGAGTGTTAACAAAAAGTAACTTTTACCGGTTTGTTTCATTGACACTGAGCGTCTGGAGACTTTGTTTATCCACACCTTGGAAGTCTTTCTACCGTTTATTTAGAGACCGAGCTAGAGAGGTTTAATGCGACAGTGTGGTGTAGCGTGGTGGCGCTGTTTACCGAGGTCCGGTTTTGAGAGATGCTAAGTAATGCGATGGCCCTTTTGCGCTGACACACGCCAAACGATAGTTTCTTGAAATTTATTCCAAACCAATTTCGAGTTGGCAAAAAGATGTAAAATCAATAGAGTTCTCTTCAAGTTGACTCCTTCAGGGGGCTAAAGGTCTTGTTAGCTCCGCCATCAGAAGCTGTCGCTGGTTTTTGAACATAACATCATTGACTCCTTCACGTGTGAAGGATGTCTTCATGTGCCGGAAAGGAAAATGGGGCGCTCGGAGGGAAATTTGAGCTCTTTGGATGAGTCAGGTATTATGTTATAAAACGTACATTGTATTTTCTATGGAGGAATATTGGAAAAAGGGTGATGTGGCGTGATAACACTGTACAAACAATCTTCAGGAAGACTTTTGTTATAATACAGTTGATAACGTACAAGGTCGATCCTATTTTTTGTCAGACAAGAGGATAGGATGGCAAGTCGTTACACACACTAGAGAAAGCCCGTGGTATGCAAAGAAGAACGATAAGTTTGGTAGAACAAGAAGCACCATTAGACCATTTTTGACGTAACAAACTTACTTCCGATTCAGGCCAAGGATTAAACGAAGGAGGCAGCCATGTTGCGGGAAGGAAACGGCAATCTACATCAAGGAGACGACCATGCTGGTATTAGAGACGTCATATTACACCAGAACAAGCGAAGCCAGCAATGTCAGCCAATCAGAGAACTGCAAAGAAGCGTTCTATAAAATGAGACTGTTGGCTTGCTCGATAAACGGAAATTCATAAAATAAACCCCTAAGTTCCGTTTTAAAAAAAAAATAAAGTAAAGGTTTTTTTTCGTCCGCTAACAATGTAAACAGAGAGATTTCGTTTTTTAAAACTCCGTTTTGTGCTTCCTTGCAGCACACTGATTGGCCGTTCGGGCTACTTTGGCGGAATTGGTCAATATGACGTCACACCACGGTCCCTATATGAGTATATTTTCACAAAAACAATACTACCGGAAGTCAGGAATGTACCATCTTCTCTAGTCGCTCCATCTTTGGTGCTATGAACGGCTGGTGCTGGATGGCTTATCGGACACTGTCTGGTTTTCGGAAAAATGTGTAATCCCTTATGGTTTGTCTGGAAAATGTGTACCGTCGTCTGGTTTGGAGGAAAAATGTGTTTCACCATTTAGTTTATCTGGACAATGTGTAACGCCTTTTGGTTTGTCTGGAAAATGTGTAACTCTCTGGTTGCCAGGCGAAAATGCCTCTTAAAACGATGCAAGCGTGGAAAAAGGGAGGTGTAGCGTGACAACGCTATTCGTACAATCTTCGGGAAGACATTTGTTATAATACTGTTGATAACGTACAGGGTCGATCCTATTATTTGTCAGACAAGAGGATAGGATGGCAAGTCGTTCCACACACTAGAGAAAGCCCGTGGTGTGCAAAGAAGAACGATAAGTTTGGTAGAACAAGAAGCACCATTAGACCATTTTTCACATAACAAACTTACTTCCGGGTCAGGCCAAGGATTTATATTATTTTATTATTATTTTTATTTTATTATTTTATATTTCAGCATTCTTAGCAACTGAAATTCCATTGAAGGAATTGGCTTCGTACACTTGGTACCAGTAATGGGCGCAAGTCAATTCCGAATTTGGAATTAATTGACCCAATTCCACCTCAATCGAATTAGTGGAACTGATTTGAATGCAACACAATTCCAGACAACGAATAGATGGAATTATTTTTACGACTGCCGAACTCCACTAACTTGAACTGGAATTGTTCGGTATATAGTTGCCGAAATTATTAAAATGAGTTTGGAGGAATTAAAATGACTGCCATCCATTCAGTCTATGTCCCGTGTAGGTTGACTGAACTTGCTAGATCATTGCCGATTACCTATAGATTTCACATAATTTGAGGTACCTTGTTTTGATGTGATTTGATTTAAGCTGAAATGGAAATAATACCCAACTTTTAAAGCCAACCCTTTTTAAAGATTTAAATCAATTCATCTTGATTTCAGCTGCATATTTACCAAACTCGTATGCATTATGGGTAGTTTCCTAGAGTCAGCTGGAATGTGCCCAGAATGTAGCAGGACTTTGTTTAATTGGATGGAACTGCCGACAATATTTCCTGAATTAGCAAGGAATTGAGACTTGGCCAAGCGTAATCAACGAATTTGAAAGCTCATTAATTTTGTCAGAAAGAAAAGCAAAAAGTTACTAACTGGAATCAATGGTAAATAAAGAAAAGGTTAATGAATTGAATTGAATTGTATTGGTGAATGGCACTGACTTGGTTGGCATTGACTTTTGACTCATGAATTGTGAATGGAATTTGCTCCAGAATGGAAATTTTTTTAGAAATGGAATTGTCCATTTCTGTGGAATTTTAAAGTGTTTTTATTGGCCACAAATAAATTGCAGCGTTTATATTGTTTGTTTGATAGCGAAGCACGACAGCTTCGAAATGTTGCATTTGTTTATTTTTTGAGAAATGTTGTGTTTTATGTATTTCTTGTGTACTTTATCGGATTGTCGCTGAAATTAGGCCGCTAAAAGTTGGTTCTCAGGAGCGCGCGCGTGGGTTTTTTCTTAGCGCATGAAACTTTTTTTTATGACATTGTATAAAAACTAAAAAAAAAAATCAGGTCACACATCAGCGCTTTCATCAAACCCTTTTCTGGAGCCGATGACCACATCAGATCTCTGCTCCATTCATGTGATCGCCTAGAAACGAATGTGAGGGCTGTTCAGGGCACGTAACAACTAAAAACTTGGATCTAAAGAATAACTTTAATCAATCGTACAACTTTTGCACGCTCATTCTGGCATTACAACATAGATATTGTTCTCCACAACAATATGTAAATTACTGATTTTGTTTTGTTTGATTAACAAAAAAGAAAAGAAACCATATAGCCCGCATCTGGAAGATCTCGAATATAAAATTAAAAAAACACCACCTACTCGCTTCAGCTTTTTTATAATATCACTCCTGAGAACCACCTAATTAATTTTTAACTGACTTATGTGTTTTAATGCTTTTCTCTTCTTACGGAAAAAGACTAAATTACTAGGGGCACCTAGTTGATTTTAGTTTTTGTTTACCTATACGAAAATATACATTAACTTTTATTTAATTAGCATCCCCCCCCACCCCATGGAGCTCTATTATCCCTAGCTTGAAAGTTGACTCCCCTGCCGGGCTCATAACCTACTGCGCAAGACAGGAACTTGGATCGGCTATATAAGCGGAACGCGTCGATCCCCAGCATCTTTCTTCCAATCCACGTGAAACTAGCCATCGTGAGGAGGCTGGGTTGGTAAAAGGTGATGTATATTTTCGTTTAGGCAAACAAAAACTAAAATTAACCAGGTGCCCTGGTATTTTAGTCTTCTTATTGCCACGAAAATATCCATTACCTTTTATTTAATTAGCAGACCTTGTCACCATTAGAGCCGGGCTAGGTTCGGAATACGCACGTTACGAGCCGGCGACCCCCACAGATAAGTATCTGAGCGGAACCCACAAATGTTAAAACCAGTCTGGACCCGAGATCCTCATTCCCAAGGGCTAGCAAACAGGAACAGGAACAGGATGCCAGCAGTGAAAACATTCGGTTCAACACTAGGAAGAAAATAGGAGAGCAGATCGAGAGCAATCCCACCTTAGGTTGGAAAGCTTGGAAGCAGTCTTAAATTCCACGATGACCAATGAGACGGGACCGGTGATCGATGCTGGAGAGACAAAAGCCACAGGAACGGAATCGTCGAAATGGCAGACAGCGTTGCTGGAAGAATTAGGTGAGATATCGAAGATCAATGCGCTGCGGTCTGGGAGCACCGGAATCAGGAATAGTTCATGGTAGAAAGTCAAAGGGTCGGGCCGGAGAAGCAGTTAACGCATAGAAAGGTGTGCAGCCGAAGGAACAGCGAGACAGTCGGCATGGGACGGTAAGGGCCGGATCAAAGCTGCGGATAAAAGAAGGATCGGAGCAGTCTCGTAGAGGAATCAAACAGTGGGAGGCAGAAAATGATCCCATAGCAGAGGTGTAGTAGGTGCAAGTTCAGTTGCCAAAGAACAGCGGGAGGATCAGCTTGCAGAGATGGAGATCGCAGAAGACAAACGGGATCGGAGAATGGGCGGAAAGGAGGATCAATAAACACTGCCTCTGTTGATAGTGACGGATCGGTGTTTGTTGAAATATAGGGAGCGATGATGTAATGTCCAAGAGGCGAAGGACCAGAATGCATGTAGACTGAAGGGTAAATGAAGCGATGTAGAAGGAAAAAAGAGGTCCGTTAATGAAGTCCGAGAAATATTGACAGCCTACTAAGAGGTAGGCGAGGAGCAACGATTCCATTTCCAGAAGAAGAATCGGGAATTGGGAACGGAACGCCTCGCCGATCCGTATGCTGCCTGTTTTTTCTTTGTTTTTTTATTTTTTTGATACGGTTACTACGTACAAAAGTAGAGGATGTATCAGGCTGTTTAAGGTATTATGCTAAATCACAAGGCAACTCCCTTGGCCTGTCTTCTGCAAGGAGAACAGGGTAGAGTGCGGACGGATGAGTCTGAGTGATGAATGATGCCGGAGAAATCAGGAATGAACGAAGGGGCATCATCATACTGCCAAACCGAGTATGATGACAAGGCTTGGCAGGATGGGGAGTCCACATCTATTCCAGGGGACACGGTTCACGGGAAGCTTCTTGGTCCGCCTCGACGATTGAAGGAGCAGGAAGTGGAGAGTGGATGGTTGAGTGAGGCGGAGGATTGGATGGAGCGCTAGGAGGAACCGCTGCCAAAGTTGAAAACGGAGGAATCGGTGGAGGAGAGAAGAATGGCGAAGCAATAGCTGAAGGATCCCTGCACGGAGAAGGAAGCGGCGAGGGTACTGCCGTGTGAATGACATGAACTGCAGCGAGTGCTGGTGAATCGGACGGAAGCAAGGGATCGCGAGGGGATTGAGGGCGAACCGTGGCTGGGACCCCGTGGAGGCGCCGAGTCCACGAACGGCTGCAATAAAACAGCCGCCATGGTGGTGATGTTGGTAGAGGAGAAACCCATGGAAGCCTGTGTCGGCGTAAATGATAATTCTTCCAAAGTCGTCGATGTCTCGATCGCAAGAGGTTGAAGAAATTGGAGACTGTGACTAGCTCGCATTGGAGGGACAAGTTTCGATACTCTGCACTGGAGAGGGAGGACCGTAGAGTTGCAGTTTCAGCCCGGAGATTGGTAAGTTCAGTAGAAAAACTTTCTGCCCAAGATAAAACAAATCTGAGATTGAAATCGATGTTCTCCAGATCAAGAACAGAAAGTTGCAAGCCCCTGGTGAGGGCAGCTCGGATGGTAGAGGCTGGCGGGATGGGGGACGGTGTGGAGGACGGGCGGCGTAGTGAACGCCTTGATGTTGGATATCTCCGCCGAAGGAGGTGATCTTATCGTTAAAGTGACAGTGGCTGAAAGTGACGAACGTGAACCGATTAAAGATGACATGGGAAGCGACGGACGAGATGGACGAATGTGCGAAAATTGTGGAGGAGCCAAAGGATGCTTTACATTCTTGATCTTGATGCCTTGCTGAGACGGAAGATTAGATTGTAACAGTCGAACACCAGACGTGCCAGCAATAGCAATGGGCATCGCAGGAGAAACTTCGGAGTGGATCGGGACCTTAGTTGGGGCAATTTGGGAGCGAGAAGGCTTAGGTAAAAGTTTCGTGGTTACCAGTGCTGTAGAATCAGTAGTAGACAACGGTTGAGCACTTGCATGCACAGGTGTTTATTTCAGCTTTCGTTGTTGATCTGCCCGTCGTCGAGAACTTCGTTGTCGTCAACGAATCTCAGCCCAATCCTTTGTTGAAATCTTTACACAAATACTGCATAGAAGGTCGATCCCGTTGCAACGTCGATGATGATGGCAGCAGGGATGCAGAATCGAAACAGGATCACGACTGAAGCACGGTTGGGAACCGGATCATGGGACATCGTAGGGAGCCATCTTGTAACCTGACACTGATCAGAGATCGGACCCAACGGCCAAAGCCGAAGACGGTTGCGAAGTCCGAGAATGGTGTAGGGGCATCGAACCAGGAGACAAATCTTCTGTGCATGATCGGTAATCTGATGAGGATGGTGGGATAAGCGAAGGTCCTGGACCATCTGGAGGAAGAGAGCACCGTGGTATACGAAGAGGCGTGATCCCCTGTATGCGTGGAAAGGAACCAGTGGATCGAGACAGTGGTGAAATAGGAAGAAGAGGTAGAAAGTCCGGAGAAGCTGAAGGATCGTCGAGGGAATGGGGAGACTAAAGCTCGGCACAGAACAAACTCGAAGGAGAGAGCGGGACCGGAGTAACTCGGACCGGTGGAGAGGGATCGAAGAGTCCTGGAAAGCAGCAACCTACAGGGCTTGTGGGAGAATCACAAAATCGCCGTTGAAAGGTAGGAAATGGAATTGGGAGTTCTAGCCCAATAGATGGAGCGAAGCGAGGCAGCGGGCTCGATGACGATCCCAGAGGAACGGAGACCACTGGAGAGGGCAGGATCGAGCGAAGGAATCGTTGGGGTGGTCCAAACTGACGAAAGGTCCTGCAAGAAGGAAATTCTTTTAAAAGCTTCGAAAAAATGTAGGAGGGAGGCTGAAGTGGTGGGCGGATCGTCCGAATACTCCGGGAGACCCTGTGCCTTGGGTGCGGTTGCTGAGGGAGCTGGACCGGAGCAGGTGTAGCAGGAATGGTGACAGTTGGAGTATCCTCTTCTTGGCCAGATTGAGGATGGGGAGGCGAATCCCCCCCCCCACCCCCCCCCCCCCCCCGAATCGGTGGGCAATTCCTTACCAAGGGCGAGGATCGATGAATCCATAGGATCATTGATAAAGCTCCTGAACAACTGACTGGTGTAATAGCCTAGGAAGAAAGATGCTGGGGATCGACACGTTCCGTTTATATAGCCGATCCCGGTCCTGTCTTGTGCAGCAGGTTACGAGCCAGGCAGGAAAGTCAACTTTCAAGGTAGGGATAATATAGCTCCATGGGTGGGGGGGGGAGAAAACTGCTTATTAAATAAAAGGTAATGATATTTTCGTGGCAATAAAAATTTCATTTTGCGGGAAACCGCTGTAATGAATTGCAGTCACCAACACTACGCCCGTTCCACCGACCAGGGACGTGAAGGTTTGGGTAAACCTATATGTCCCAGCACCAATTTTGCCTAAGGCCATCTAAATTCGACATTTTCTGCGTGCAACACTTTGTAGTAGTAAACTAGAGAGAGAGCTTTAACTGGAAAAAAATAATCCTTCTTTGTTTTTGCAGAATGTCGGGGCAACGGTGGGCGGCTATTTTTGTTCCGTTTTCTTTGTTCCCTTTTCACGCTTCGCCACGTAATCAAGTTTCCGATTAACCCCGCAACGTGTCTCTGTCATCAGCGTTCAGGATTTGTTTTTGGCGCTTGGTTCGGGGAGCGGATGTTGGGGGGGGGGGGGCATAAAAGAAGGTGGCAGGTTACTCGTTGAAATAGCAAGGTTTCGGTGTGACAACAACTCATTACCGGGCAATCTTAACACGAAGATCCAACAACAGTTGATCAATGAAACTGTTTACTAGTATTTCCGTGGTGTTGGTAGCGTGAGAAAGTGAGGGGAGAGTGTGTGGTGTGTGTGGGGGTGGAGGGGGAGGGTGATAAACTGTGTTGCAGATTAAACTCGTGTGCAACGCAGGACCATTAAGGAAAACTAATTATGGGATCAACAACAGGCATGAAATGAAAAAAAAAGGAGAAACTGTAGGAAAAATACAATAAATGACACAAAAGTCATAGACTCTATAGATATTAGAAAACAAAAACGACCTCGTTTGATGCTTAATGTAAGGTTTAACTGATCGGAAATAAAACAGCAAAGGGATATCCTGTAAGGTTTCAGAAACTGCAGTGTTGTGATACTGTTTAGTCCACGTGAAACCTTTCGTGTTCAAGTAACAAAGCAAACTGCAGAGAAATTGTCACGATCAGCTAAAAAAAAAACTGTCGTACTGTTTACGTCTAGGTTTTCCTTAATACGTCTAGGTTTATTAAAAAATTTAAAATTCAGTTTACAATTTCTCATTTTGAGCTAGCTACTCTCTAATAAAAAAAAATTCCTAATGTCTAGTGTTAAAAATTCAGTATTTCCTACTTTTTTCTCCCTAACCCTGCTACGGCCCCTGCGTTTGCGATAAAAACCCATGCACGCTCTTTTCGTTATCCATCATCTTTAGTCAGTGGATTTAGTGAAAATCCGCCTCGAAAAACTACCTCGAAAGCGATCTGGGAAATCCGATGGTTCCGATTCTTCTGCAGCGACGTCAAGCTGACGGACCAGAAACTTCATCGTGCATTTAAGAACAGCTCTGATGAGCGTGATGACAGCGCTGAGCGGTTCTCTGAGTTTTATATATAACTCAATGTATCACTACCGCAAATCGCTGTTAACAGCCCGGGCAAAGATACGGCCCTCCTCTCGAAATCGTCAGAAATCGTGAATAACTAGATCGTAATTTTTCTACTAAAAAATGTTTTATCCCCTTATGGGTGCACGGGTAGCCGATGAGCACTGGGGCGTCAGATTCGATGGGCGTCTTGGTCCCGGCTGTATATACGTCTCTGGATTCTTACAGTTCGATCCTGGTGGAGAGAATCGCATATGTATGGGTTTTTCTCCCGTTGTTTCCCGCCCGTTTGTACGAGGATTTCCTCCGGGTACTCCGGTTTCCTCCCTCATGCGGCAAAAAAACAACTGCTACGATGATGTTCCTTCCACTGAACATCAGCTGTATAGCTCACTGTTGTTCTGCACCAAAATTAACTAAAAGCTTTCATACATAAATATTTCATACATAAAGATTTCATACATAAAATAAACTTAAATTTCTGAACAAATGAGAGTAGGCATGGATTGAAAGCCAAACGGGGCTCGTGTATGTTGATTTCTATATATGCGTATTTAATGCTGCCTATGGACGTTCCCTTTCAGGCCGTGTCGGTATGGCTTAGAGGTAGGACTTCGGCCTTAAGTCCAAAAGGCGACGTAAATAGGTTTGCATCTGTATTTATTTAATGCTAGATCAAACGCACATCACGTACGTGAATGATCGCGTAAACGCTGAATTTTCCGCGATAGATTCGAATTATAACTTTGTTACGGTCCACCCCTTTTTTTTTATCGAATTAATTTTAACACCCCATGGGGTTATTTTAATAATCAAGTGAGCCCATTTCTGCATGTTTTCGTATTTCCCATCGTTTTAAATACTCAAGAACAAAAATTTCGTAAAATTTATCAAACCAACTTCGTGGACAAGAGGCTCCTCTTTCGACGTCTATTAGTGATTTCACACGGAATAATGTTTGCGTGCTGTGCCGTCCCATGCCGCGCCCGCGGATTTCACACGGAATAATGTTTGCGTGCCGTGCCGTCCCATGCCGCGCGCGAGCCACGACGGCCGCTACGCAACAACCGGCCAGCACGGGCTGGCGCTGCTCGGCGCGCTTTAATTATTCCGTCTGAAATCTAAACGCGCGCCGTGCCGCGCTGCTGGAAATGCTAACAAAACTTCATTGTAGTTATAAATTTCCCGCCACCGGTTGTTGTCAAAACAAGGAGGCTGACAACAGCCGCTTATAATTAAACCGTCTGAAATCAAGTCACGCTGGCTCTCTAGAATCTGCTAAAGAGGGTTGGCCGCGTCCGGCCGCGGCCAGCCCCCAGCCCGAGACGAATTATTCCGTGTGAAATCACTATATGATTATCTGACGTTTTAGGCCTACTCGTAATAGGCCTTTTTAAGCATATAACTTCTAATAGGCCTCTTTTCGGTGAAGACATTTTCATCTTTTTCCACCTATACCTATTATACCGTCGTCCCGCACCCCGTGCCAATCAATCAATATGTTTACCTCGTTTCCATGGTGACGATTTGATGGACGAAGATGAGACGTGGGGGAGGGGGAGAGTTATTTTTGGAGTTTTGTGTCGTAAGATTCCACCTTCTGTTAAAAACCTGGATTGGATATGACGTTGCTTCGCCATTCATTTTCACGGTTTCATGAAGGATGGGTCGATGAGACTTCTATTTTTTTTTAAAGTTATTGTTGTAACAAAAAAAAAAGGCTACGAAGCTTTCCAGTTAATGGCAGGGTATTTTTGTTTTACAAAAAGGGTTGAATAATTTTTTTTTATGGGAAAACAGAAAATTTGTTGGAAAATGAAACCAAACCAGAAGTAAGGCTATACTTAACAGCTACTTAAAGTTGATAAATCAAGAACTGCGTAAATGCACTACTTGCTTGTCAGTGAGTTTTGTAACAACACTAGTGTCGTATACCCGGCTTCGCGCGGGTTTTGTTCCCTAGTGCGTCCCACCGCCTGAGAGCTGAATGTACAAAACTGAGTTATTTAATAATGCTGTAACGAAATGTAAGCGAGTCTTAGTGGTTTGTTAGTCACGTATGAACTTAACATTCAGACGTCTTTGCCTAAAATACGAGTGACAGCAAAGACAAGTTAGAAGGGGTTCGTAAAGATGTCTGCCGTCTTTCCTTGGTATACACCATCTATTTCCTTCGGTCGGTAACAAAGAATCGTTCTTTATCGCGCCTGGAAAGATGAAGCGCGGAAATACAGGATGGTACACAAAAAACTGACGACCCAACATTTTTAAAATCCAACTTTTCTAGTTAGCACCCCTCAGAACCGGGAGAGGACAGAAATTAAATCTCATGAAACAGAAGATTTCTGTCCTCCTCTCCTGGTTCAGACGGGTGCTAACTAGAAAAGTTGGAAAATGTTGGGTCTCAGTTTTTTTGTTGACCACCGTGTATATAGCCTATATAAATACACAAACTGCTTCCACTCATGATACGTCTTTATATCGAGAGAATCCGGTTTTTTTTTACCGAAACCGAAGGCCGAGAGAAGCTCCGTTTAAGAATCCTCTTCATTGTATCCGCATCACGTAATAACCGCTGCATCAATTGCCACCAAATTTCGTACATTGATAGCGTTCCACCCAGAGGTGGCTTTAACTCGGAATATTTAATATCGGGCAATCTCCCCTATTTACTCACCAGTTGTTTCCGAAGTGAGAAATTCTGCCGCATCTTTAGTAAATATGAAGATGTATACAATACACGCTCAACTTTCTGCCAGCATTAATTCTCAACAGGACTCCAAATTTGGTGTTTTCCTACATAAATACTTCTGGTTTTCGTGTCCTTTGTCTGCTGAAAAACCAAAGTCTGAAAACCGCCGTCAACACCATCCAGCGACGCGCTATGAAAACAAATGGACAAAGAAACAAGATGCGATGACGCAACCGAAAAGATGAGCCATAACACGGGTTATTTGCAATCGTTTTGCGCCATTTTGTCGACGTGTATAACTAACGCATATAAATCAAGAAAGACAAGTTTTAATTTAAAACGTGCTGTAGGTGATTTTAGTACGTGTGACAACTCCCAAGTGCCAACCCCATGCAGTTAAGGGACTTGCTTGAAAACGTGTCATGGTGGTTATCAAGGGGTTGCGTGAATTCCAAATTAACCTCAATTGGTGGAATATGGCTAGTGGTCGTGGTTCAGTTTTGGTTTATGCTTTAATTGTAAAACATGAGCGATAGTAAGCTCCGGCTCGCCTGGCATTCAAGGGCGACACTAACCCTGGCTTAGGGCCTAAAATGGAATACCAAACGGCATGAGGCTTACTTGGGACGAGATGGATTGGTAAACTTCGGGTTAATTTAAGTTTTCACAGGAAGGCAAAATAGCTACAGGGTTGCAGTGCTAAACTAGCAACAGGGTTGGTCCGGTTTGAAGTTAAGTTTGGGGAAACGGGACAAAAAGGGAAAATTTCTAATTAAAATGGCCAAAATTACCTTTCGATGCGGGGAGTTGGAGAGTTGGTGGCGGAATGAATTTAACGTTAATGCCCAATTGTTGGGAACATCCGGCAGAAGACCAAGCGAGCTCGAGCCGTTACAATTGACGTCAAACATTAAGTACAGATAATTCACAGCCATACATTGTTACAACAATTAATATAAGTGCATCATGTCAACTAACAATGAATATTATTTTGAAGTGACAATGGGTCATTACAATTTGACGTCATGTGGATCTTAAGCTTGGCAGCTTACACAAATGACGTCATCGGCGTAACCTTGCTGGGGAGGTACAATTTCAACGTTGAAATCCGAAATTAAACTCGCAACATAGCAAGTGTTAAAAAAAAACAAGGACAAACTTTAAATCAAGAAGCACAAGTTGTAAAGTAAGAAGGACAAGTTTAAAATCAAGGAGATGTTTTAATCCTAAGAATTATTTAATAATTCCGAAGTAAGATTTACAAATTGGTTGTTATTTCCCTAACATTTACAAGTATTAGTTCTTTACTCTAGTTTAGTAACTGTTCCCAACGTATCTGGTAGATTTATAAGACTTTAGCTGAAGCAGTAGATTTATCCCAGAAAAAAAAATTTAATATTTCTAAAACACCAGAAAACGTATCCTAAATGTGACAGAAACGCGCACCGTTTTCCGCTTTATAGTAGGTGGTGCCCCATTAAATCCAACTTTGCGTAAAATGATTGATTAAAGTCGAGTCTTTCCGGTGTTTAGCCGGAACTTTAAAAAAAGGAGAATATTTAATTGCCCACGTAAAATAATTACATTTCGTTAACAAAAGCGCCGAAGCTGAAAAAGAAAAGATGGAGGAGAGCAGGCAAGTGAGGGGGAAATTTTCAACAGTTTCGCCTATTATGTTCTATTGATTATTAGCGCTTACAAGATGTAAAATTTAAAGCCGATTGGTTCTTGTCCAACGTATCAACGTATACCAGCCGAGTCGCTCGTTGAAGCTCGCTCATTTGGCGTCGTCTCGCTTCGGTCGAGGACATTACTTGCTGCAACTCTCGCGCTGCTGACAGACAATTCGACACCAAAAAAACGATCAGTCAAATGATCAGTGCAGCATGCGTTTTTCGTAAGGTTTCAGTTCATAAACAATCGATAATATTTTGTTTACGTCATTTGCAACATTTCACCAGCAAATGACGATGTTAATGATCGCCCATGACTCTACATTTGGAGGGGGGGGGGGGGGGAAGGGCATAATGGGAACCTAAATGCTACTGCTGGTGTTCCAAATGGTGCCAGAATTCTGGCACAATTCTGGTACCATTTGGAACACCAGTAGTCCAGTACCTTTCTTTTTTTGTCCTTTATTTTGCTTTTTAGGTAGATAACATTGTGCAGAAAAACCATTAACACAAAGGTAAAACCCATTAAAACAAAGGTAAAAACCATTAAAACAAAGGTAAAAACCATT
>JAHWFP010249437.1:0-15984 GCA_023313725.1 Lithobius niger
GACTTAAATATGGCGGAGCGAAACGTGAGAAAGATTTGAGGGTCACATGGACCACAAGGGTCTATTTACGCACCGTCGATCAGCAGATTTATGTAAATGCCGCTAATACTTACTTGTTGCCTGGGTTTTTTCCTGTACATTCGTGCAAATTTGTATAAACGTTGTTATTTGAAGCTTATGCGCGGGATAAACGAAATTAATGAGAGGATAGTCCTTTTAATTGTAGTATTTAGTCCACGTTAAACCTTACGCCTGCATTCACGGTTTTGGCCGTTGTAACTTTTGACCAACGCAGGTAAGCTAGTGGCTAGAGTGTGTGTATGCTTCGTTTTAAAGCTCGCTAAACGGCTTTACTGAACAAGGCTTAAAAACTAATCGTCATAGGCAACTATTAAACTGACAAACGGCAAAGCAAAACAAAAAACAATTGATTGACGAATACCGACAAATAAAACCCAAAGTGCGAGTATGTTCGAGGTGTGTATCCGATAATTCCGAGATAATTTGCTTCATCAAATCTGTGTTATCAAAAATACGTTACTGATAACATAAACACGAAGAAAAAGTTTTCTTTCTTCCTCGGTTCAATGAAATATCGGTTTTTAGTCTTCTGTACAGCCGTACCGGCTGAAAGGACTACTGCAACGACTTTGTCCGTCCGTCCGTCGGTTTTTCAACTTCGCGACGGTACCAGATATTGACGACCATTGTTTACAACGTTAGATTCAGTGTCAAAAGTTAGTTAAATAACATGGCAAATTAAAACATCGTTACTTCCTTATAGCTAATAGAATTCTTCGAAGTAACTAAATTCAATAATAACATTTGATCGTCGAATTAAAATCCTAAGGTAACACTCAATAAAAACAAATGAATTTTAGCTTCGTTTAAAATAGTCTCGTCGCATTGTTGCATGAATGAACAGGCTTATCGTCGAACCAAATTCTCCATTAGGCCTATGTCTGCTACTTACGAAATTAAAACTGCATTTTTTAAATTAGGCTTAAAAATTAAAATTAGGCCTAAAATCATGTTACCATGGCAACGTCAAGTTGCTATGAGTCGCTGTTGGCTTCATCAACAACGTCTCTTTCGTCACTTCCCTGCTACCACTGATCTATACATAGGCTACGTTGCGCGTTATGTTGTAACACTGTAACTGTGTGCCTTAGGCGCACCGTGTTGCAAGAATGAATAGGCTTACTATACTGTCCATATCTTCGTTACCTGCTACTTACGAAATTAAAACTGCTGGTTAAAATTAGGCCTAAAAGCTGACGATTATGCCTAAAATGTAAAATAGGCCTAAAAGCTAACACATTTTTATCCAACAATTGTGATGGCTACTGCTTTTAGATTAGCATAATAGAGATAGCTGTTGTAGTGCATGATAGAGGTGTGCGCCTCAACATTGGAAGTGGAGGACCTGTAGAGAAGACTGGTGCGAATAGGCAGTCGCTGTAGCCGCTTTTATTTTTTCATTACCCTCTTCAGTGCCAGAGGCGTTGGCCCATGCCAACGTGCACTAATAAAGTCTATCTACGAACTCGTTGACGTAACGATTCGCCTTTGCATTCTCGCAGCTATAAGCTAGAAATCATCTGAAGTTCCAACATGGTGGCGGTTTTAGCTCTGCCGGCTCAAAGCGAAAACAGGCAATAATGTGAGTTCAGAATTGAGTGGGAAAATTCTTTCGTCAGAGGAATTCTTTATCTTATTGTCATGAGAGAAGAGAGTGACGCACAGACATGTAGTCAGGGAGTTGGCCTCCGAGGATAGAGGATACTATAGAGCAGTAACATTTGCCGCCATATTGACACCAGTATGGGTTTTGGAGGGCATAACTACAAGGTGCACTACATAAAAATGGAGGGAAAAACAACGGAAGAGCAGATTTCTTAGGCTTAAAATAACGTTGTTTTCTCCAACAACAAAAATCGCGCGTTTTAGGTCTAAGAAATCACTTTTCACAGCATCGGCTTCAGTAAGACACCCTTCTGTTTCTCTCTGCAGTGCCCCTTGCAGCTAACCCATTAAGGCTCCAGCATAGAGTTATATACAATAATACTACGTCGTGTCACTGCTCTATATCGACTCTCCTTACCTGTATACCTATGTACAGATGGGGATTTTATCTCTGGAGTACGTCCTGCAACGAGACCTCCTCGCTCTTCGAATGCTATTTGTTAGTCGACAGTTATTTATTTACGATTAGTGTCCAGTCTCTACTAAATGAATTAAATGTATCAAATTAAATGTATTCTAAATAACAACACGGTTAAAGAACAAAGTGTAACTGTAATTTTAAACATTACTACAACATTGTTGTCATTTGACGCTATTTCCAAAATTTGCTATTCTCGCTCAAAGAACAGCTAGCTCCTCGTAGTGATCCAACGACAGTGGAATAAATAGCTGCTCGCAGCAAGAATTCAAAATCCAACATGATGTCCATGTCGGGGTCATCGAATCGAAGACAAACCATCGAATGCCCGAATCCAGTCCGTCGTCTTGTACTGCACTAAAAATTGTTTTCTTGTTGTCATAAATCGACGCTGTCATGTTGTTTACCAAAAGATCTGCGTCCGCGTTGCTAATAATAATAATAAACTTTATTGTAGCACGTGAAAGTACATAAGATCGACAAAATTCAAGAATAAAAATTGATTGTGCCACAAAGGCCGAGGTTCAGGCGCTGGGCCCATTCTTACACCTAACCTAAAGCATCATGTAATTATGTACAATGTCAGCAGACAATAGCAAAAACTAAAGTAAACAAGATGATGGGATATAGTGGGGGTTGGGGGAGGGGGGAGACAGAGGAAAAAAGAAAAAGAAGGGAAGGAAAAGAATGGAAGAGAGATGTTGACCAAGTTATGAATTAAACAAGTGACGGAATAATTGAGCTTTGAAAGTTCCAACACTAGAACAAGATTTAATGACTTCGGGCAAATCATTCCATAACTTCATGCTCTTGTTGCCATGGTTACTACGTACAGACAACTTTAAAACCGCATACGCTAAATACGAGATGCAGCCAGCAGATTTAGTATTAAGCAAGTGAGCGAGAAAACTGTCGTTGTGTAAACCCGCCTTTAAACCTAAATTTATCAGAAAGGTTTTTTTTCGCTTCTGCAGATAATTATCCCAGGTATTATTATTATTTTTTTTGGGGTGTGAATGCCCTAACGAAGTTAGTTCGTGCGTCACTGCCAAATGGGTCGGGGTAAAACCCGTGAGCCATCTTTCCTACCTCACACCTTTACCCCATCAAATATTAATGAAACTTGCAAAGTCAAACTGTCAGTCGTAACAAAAGGAGAGAAAATGAAAAATAATCGCTCCCGCTGTCTGCCGTCTTTTGGGTCCAAATGTACAGAGATGTCGAGGGGGGATATTCAAGTTGGCTGTCAGCTTTCGGTGACATTTATCGACAAGGAACGTCAAGCTTAACAAGGTCAAACAAAAGTGAGATATTTTCTTTACCGAGACGAGATGCGAGATTATGTCGTGAAAGGGAATTTTCCGGCGAATAATATTTGTGTTTTATAATAACAGACCTTCTCAAATAATCTTCAAAAAAAAAAAGAAAAACAATTAGGTTACGTTTAAGAAGCGACTCGTTTGCATTCTCGCAGCTAGAATTTCATTGCGATGGCAGTTGTTGTTGTATGGGACTTCAGCCAACTCATCCGCGTAAATGTTAATACAGTTTTACAATTAAACTGAAACCGTGCTTGTTGTTTGTCATACTTTGCCCTACTCATATGTGTAAACGTAAATGACGTCATACGGGATATATGTACAACGACTGTTAGATAGTTAGACGAATTTAGACGCGTCATTATGGCTGAGCGGTCGGGTTTCAGCCTTTGAACTGAAAGGTCGAGGGTTCAATTGCCTGCTCTTATAGTCTGACTATTTAAGTTCAAAAGGCAACGGAAATAGGTTTGCATCTGTATTTAACTAATTTAGTTCCACTTGGTTTATCCGTTCACTTTTTACTTCATTTCCAGCTTTATTGTGCGTTCTTTTCGGCTCTGGTAGGAGAAGAAAAAAATATATGTCAAAAACGACAAGCAGATGAGATTATATATTAATTGTTATTGTTGAATTTTACATGCACATAACTACATACTACTAATTATAAATGTGAAAATTTTTCAGACATAAAATTCCTCCTGAAAATATATGACAGATGAAGATAACACTGTGTGACCTTTGGTACGTTCACAGACCTATGAAAGTTGTGAAATCCACCCAAAACCAAAACAGGTATAAGAGAAGCCACCCAGTTTCCAAAAGGGTCGGCGTTAGAAAGTAGTGATATCATTCAACCAGGACAAAGCCGCCAAGGTTAATCCTGTTAACCAAGTTAACCGCACCATACTTTGGACGTTAAATGAAAACTTGAAGATTGCTGCTGTGAGCAGCAATATTCTAGTTTTCATTTAACTTTCGAACTATTATATAGTCGGTGCGATTAACGTGGCTGATAGGATTAACTTTGGCGGTTTTATTCTGGTTGAATGATATCACTACTTCCAAAGGCCGACCCGTTTTGGAAACTTGGCGACTTCTCTTATACAAAGTTTGGTTTTGGGTGGATTGTGCATTTTTTTCAGCTCTGGCTTATGAGAGAAGAAAAAAAAGAAATGTCAAAAACGTTTAAAAACAGGGTCTCATTTCGCGTATTGTCAACACCCTTACCAAACTTGGCACTGTGCTTAAAAGCAACCTATACCACACGCCATGGCTGTTTGCTGTGACGTGCATATCACGTGGCTGGGCTAGTCCAATCAGAGCGGTTGTTCTCGTTCGTCATTGGCTAACTCATGGTGACGTCACGGCAAACAGCCATTGCGGATGGTTATAACCTAAAATACCAGCAAAGAAACATGAAATTTCCATCAACTATCCAAAGAACAACTCATCACGATAGTACCATGAAAAGTACCAATAAAACCAAAGTTCTCTCTTTCCCCCTCCACCACCATCACCAAATTTTCATTTTCATTATATTTTCGGTCATTTTTGCTATTCCGGCGACGCGTGTTTCTCAGCTTGTTCAGCATGATCGCTTTTAACAAAGTGGGAAAGTCCTAAACTAAAACCTATTTAATTAGAGCTTTCACCACAAGCACGAAAGGGGTTACCGCATTAACACCTGCACGCACATCTTAAAGCTCTGTAAAGGGGATGAAAGATATAGAGAGATCGAGCGAATGCTGCGCCACGACTGTTGTCTTCCCAAGTCTCTTTAACAAGCCTAGGAAAAAGAAGGAAAAAGAGCCCCTTCATCCACCTAACGAGGTCGCCGCTAAGCTCAAGTTCGCTTCTTTAAAATTAATACATCACTAGAGGAAGCCTGGATGGTGTTGGATGTGAATCCTCCAACTAATGGAAATTCAGCCAACAAAAATGGAAACCCGAGCAATCAGATTTTTGCGCATACTAGCTAACAAACGCTGATTTTCGTTCGCTTCGCTCACTCAATCAGCGATCTAAAGTCCAACACAAATTTGTGTATCGTAATAAACACCACTTATTTTTGCCTTTTGACAAAAACAAATGACCAACAACGAACAACTCTTTTTTTTTTTTAAATCAGTAAGTGTTTTAGCTTAATATCATTAATCAGTTTTCAGATTTTGGGAATTGGATTCCATTGTGAAAAAATACTGTTTCTAAAAAGCTGTCAGTGGTATTTCAATGAGAAATTGTTTTGTCCTATTTTAGTTAACACACGTCTCGCCACCAGATTCCAGCAGGCACCAGCACAAATGACATAAGACAAACATCTGATGTTGCCTTGACCGGTTTTGGTTTCCAATTAAAGCAACTCGTGCGATTTCCGCAGTACAATGACAATTCAGTCAATTTTGAAAGGGACAAACCCTCCAAGCAAGATAAGCATCAGCTTTCCTCGATACTCTGCGTGATAAGTCCTTTGCTATAAATCCACTTTAAAATATGGTAGCTAGAAATAATTTTGCTGTATTTCTGGGACTATTTTACGTGCATCCGACGCCGGATTCCGATTCCCGTGCGTAGTCGTTGGGACTAGCTTTAAGGACCGGTTATTATATATTGACGGGAGGGGGGGGGGGGAGGGCGGAGGAAATTGAGGGAGTTATGAATTTTCGGACCCCGTCGAGGGGAGGTTCATAAATATTTTCGGTCCCGTCAACAGGGGGGGTCCTCGTGGGTCCTGAAAAACAATAACCACACTGGAAGAAAAACTCAATTGGGACCTCAAAAATCGTACTTTCAGCAGTCAAAATTAATAAAAACGCCTCATCCCCCCCCCCCCCCGGCACCCCATGATATGAGTGTTTACAAAGTTTTGAAGCTATTAGTAACAGTGCTACAAATATGGTTTTTTCAGTAAACTTTCTAGAAAAGCCTTTTTTAAGAACAGGTTTCTTAGCTTATCCTGTGTTTCAGGTGTAGACATGTTACGGATGTGGGCATATAAGCAAACAGTGCGTTCATCATACTTATTGTATGAAACACGACACAAGATCGGTAGGAACATCGGTGTTTTATAGAACATTTTTAACCCAAAGTGTGTTTTCGTTAAAAACGAGGCACGTTTTCCAAACTAGTGTTAACTTGTCGGTGCGAAGTGCTACTTAAGTGATCTACAGAAAATCATATGCAGACAGTCTCAATATAGACATACGAAAAGAGCATTTTTTGGGGTGGGGGTCACTTATTTGTTAACCTTGAGTGGGGGGGAATTGAAGATTTTTTTCAGGGTTTGGAAGGGGTCATCGAAAATTTGGTATGCCTTTTTTTTTTTCATTTCCGCCCCCCTCCCCCCCGCCCATAAATAATGACCAGTCCCTTATCTCTTCCTCGCCCAGCAAAGGTGTTTCGACTGCGGGCCGACAGAGATGAAATCGCCGGCCTCAAGCTTTAATCCCAATCTGCCTTGCTCGTCTTTTTTCCGATGCCGAACCATTGGGCGCATTGATACCGCTGTCGACAGCGGTTATATAGGGTAAGAAAAAAATAGCACTTAGGACACAGCACTTAACGCGCAGTGTATTCGTACGCTGCATTAAACACGACGTTACATTTACGGGCACTACAGTTCCTCAACTTCCCCTATTCCTGAGGGAACGTTCGTTAACGTGCTCTTCCGAAACACCAACCAAAACCCGTGCATAATAAAAACCATACTGGCTATACACGAAATGGAATAACCCCGCTAAAACGAACCGGCAATGTCTCCCATCCAAGGGGGGGTGTTTTCGGATGTGTTTGTGTTGGTGATATATGCATGCGTGTAAAGCGGCTGTTCCCATGACCCGTCCAGCACCTCGAGTCTTTGTTGACACTTTGAATAACTGTTAAGTTCGTCAACAGTCCATCCTTGGGGACACTCCCACGCTTAGATTTACTGAGCAAACAAGACAGAGGAGGCGGTTAAGAAAATACGGACATCTTATGTACACGCATCCTTGATGCTACGTTGGCAGAGAAGGTCGATGTTAAGTGTTGTTGACGATTGCAAGTGGGTGATGTTTGTAACGTAGGATTCGCTGAATGGTAAACATTTTCTTTTTTCCCCCCCTTTTATTACGAACGTGAACTAGTGGAAAGAAACGCTGATTTTCTCCAACATGAGAAACTTCCAATTATTTGCACGAACCAGAAAGTTTTGAAACAAAATGAAGTGAAGTGAAGTGGAATTTATTCAGGCACGTTTACAAAATGAAAAGAGGAGCGAACACCACACAGGATCAAAAGGCTCGCGCGTGTTGTGTCGAAGATGGATCGACTAGAGAAGATGGTTCATTGCCGACTTCTGGTGGTATTGTCCTTCGAACGCTATCGAAGAACGTACGGAGTCGCACCGTGGTATGACGTCACAGGAGTCGTTTCCGCCAAAGTAACCCAGACAGCCAATCAGAGTACTGCAAGGAAGCACGTGACTAGTGGATTTACAAACAAAAGAGTTTAAAAAAATAAAAGTTCTCTTTTTACATTGTTAGCCGACGAAAAAAAGCATTTACTTTTTATAGTAAAACAGCAAACTATAATAAACGGAGATTCAAGTTTTTTTTTATGAGTTTCCGTTTCCGTTTTGTCTGAGAGATGTGCGAAGACGTGACTAGTGGATTTGCACAGATGGACTCCTGGGACCACACTTCCTCTGGCATGGCGGCCTCCTACCCACAACATGGACGCTACCTTTGTTTAATCCTTGGCCTGAGCCGGAAGTAGGTTTGTTACGTGAAACATGGCCTATTGGTTCTTTTGTCCTACAAAAAATTATCGTTCTTCTTTATGTTGCGTTGTTGCCTAATTAAACCTCGGACGAACTATAAGGCGCCTGTTCACCACTTCGGTAGCGCTAATTGCCCATATTCTAAACACAGCATCCATGTTACAGATTCTGTCATCCGATACGCTGATGTGGGTCACGTGATCGCGTTTTAGTTAAGAAAAGCGCGGCGCCTCTGCGAATAGAGCAGTGACATTTTCCGCCATATTGGCACCAGTATGGGTTTTGGAGGGCATAACTACGAGGTGCACTACATAAAAATGGAGGGAATAACAACGGAAGAGCGGATTTCTTAGGCTTAAAATAACGTTGTTTTCTCCAACAACAAAAATCGGGCGTTTTAGGTCTAAGAAATCACTCGTCACAGCATCGGCTTCAGTATGACGCCCTTCTGTTTCTGTCTGCAGTGCCCCTTGCAGCTAACCCATTAAGGCTCCAGCATAGAGTTATATACAATAATACTACGTCGTGTCACTGCTCTATAGTGTTATTCCATTTTTAATTTACCGCTATTTTCTTTATATTGCTCGAAGATTACACGGTGCTGCATCTATGAGTGAAAAGGTGTCTTTAAAGGACAATTTACGTACGCCTACCTGTAAGCTTGCTAGTGTGCCGACCTTCCGCAGCAGCGATCGCAACGCCATTCGAAATTCCTGCGCCCGCGTGATTAACGTGAGTGACGAGAGTTAAACGGGAAAACCAACGTTGTACTTGTAGGTCTAACATGGAACCTTGGACGATGTATGGTAACCGGACAAGCAGATTCATGATTTAAGGCGCAGACAGATGTGATGCTTCCGCTTTGGGATTATGGGATGGCAGCCGCCATAAACATTGTCATGGAGTGCAATATGTTGGAGAAACTCAAGTCTGACGAGTACGGTAAAACACGCATATCTACAGTTAAACTATGATACTGTTTGCAAAATTTATCCTAGCGCAGGCAAAAGTCTGAACTAGGGTTCCAATAACTGTTCGATTTTATAAATTGATGTTTGCATCGTTTTTTTAAGATATACAGCGTTTTCGCATTTGTGGCAACCTGCCAAATATAAGCGTTACCTTCGTCGCACAATACAGAAATGATGAATTATGCGATTATGAGCACGAGGTGCCGCAATATTTCTCTTATTTTTAAAATTGTTGTTTTAATCGGAAATTGCTGTGCTCTTTGTAGATGGTTACAATAATTTTGTAAATAAAATAAATAAATAAATAGATTGTAGGATTGGCCTCTCGCGAACCTCATTCAGACGAGAACCGGAAGCTGGCTGACGTCATGTTGGCGTTACTGGCGTATCGGCCAAGCACATGAAGGAATGCTGATTGCGAAGGTTTGGAATTCATTGTTTCTAGTACAGTTGCTACCTCCTTATGGAACGGAGGACGATAGACGAAACTTGAAATCAAACATGGTGCCATCGTCACCTTGCTATAGCCATACTAATAGCGGCAAAACCTTCGGAATTGACGAAATACTCGCGTACGGGCAACATCTACGTCGAAGTACATTTTCTGTGTTCGATTCCAACCGTATATTCAGTTCGATACAAGAAATGTGAACCACGCAGGCTCAGCTCACTTCTCGTGACACAAAACCACATGTGTTATACTTAGCTCCACTCATCTCTACAAGCCGTTTTAAAATTGAATGTTGGATTAGAAAAAATAAAACTTGATCGGCCAGTTCTGACCTATCTTAAAATTATTTTAATGTTCTAATCTGACTTATATTTTTTACGGCGATTATTTGTTACGCGATAAATTCTTATCATTATCATTTTGTTTTCGTATAGTGCTAAATACTTCACGACAACACCCTCTGGTGTTAAATCGTTGAAAACAGATAATAGATCGATTTTAGCGCAACCGAGCTAGGTGGTGGCGCTGCCAGTCTCGTAACAGTTTATGGCGGACGCGTGGCGACTATGCTAGTAGAATTCAGTTTGTAGTTCGTCCATGATTAAACTAGGGCCGTCGTCACTTCCAATTAATTTGAAAATAGGTACAAATGATTCAAGTTGCATAAGCATTTATTTTCAAATTCAGAATGCTCAGACATTCCATGAAGTAGACATTTCAATGCATCAATGTAACCAAAACCCGGGCAAGGCCGGGTAAGACCGCTAGCGTGAAAAATCAAAACAATACATGTGGTCGTTTGGAGCTTCGTGATCCAGGATCTACACTTGGCCAACTTCGACCATTTTTAGCCAAGCACAATCACTGCACAGGTATCTATACCACGCGCCATGGCTGTTTGCTGCTACGTGCATATCACGTGACTGGGCTAGTCCAATCAGACGGCCAAACAACCGTTGTTCTTGTTCGTCATTGGCTAACTCACGGTGATACCACACGCCTTACCAAGACTTCTACAGGCACGAAAAGAGAGTGATGACGAGGAGAAACTGTATCGAGATATAAGTGAAAAGCATCGATGCACTATAGAAATTGTGAAGTTTCGTTTCGTCTCGCAACGAGTGAAGCTTATTCAGAATCTTCTTCGTCGTCTTCGCCTCGACTAAATCTTTTTGAGTCGTCAACTCAAGAAGTCTGCCCCGCAGGACGTTAACGTACATTAGGCCTAATTCTAAAGCTGACAACTTGGTATTGGCACAAATCGGCTGAGGAGATAACGACCTGTCCCGTGCCTCAACAGAGAGGTAGGACTATTTTAAAATTTTGACGTTAATATTTTAAAATATGGAAGGGAGATAAAAGAAAAAAAGCCTGTCTGTCTGTCACGTGCCCTATTTTGTGCGCCCGGAGTTTAATATCTCGTCAGCTGTTGATGCCAAAATCCTAACAGCGAAAAGCTGCCCCATTCCATTTTACGACTCGGGCGAGAACGTAAATCATGGCTTCCCGAGCACCTGCTTTTGTGACGTTGACAGCGCTATATGCGCATGCGCGGGTGTACGTCTACGTGTAGCCGAGGGCCAGCCCACCAGGACTGTTCATGATATGTTTGTATGAACAACAGCTGCGTAACGTGTAAAAACCAACGAAAACAAAATATTTGGAATGCGTAGCTGGGAACGAAGCGAGGTTTGTTCGTTTATAGCCAAACACCATGCAAGTTCTGTTTAAAACAACAACAAAAAAACAAATTCAGCCCTCGCCCCCCCCTTCCCCCGAAATTCTTGAGAAATCAAATTTCTTCCGCCAGAAAACCATTCAAAATAGGGCAGTGGCGTACCTAGTGGGGAGGGGAAGGGAGACAAAGGGGTGATATTCGCCCCCTCTGTAATATTTTGAAGGCTTATTCGGCAATTTGGCCAAGTCACTTTTAACATGGCTGAAAAAACCTTGACTATCCTGACGACGTATTTTATTTATACAAAATAGGTATCCAGTATGAAAAACTGAAGAACTTACATTACACATTTTTTATGCGTATAATGCATTCACCAAAACTATTTCCAACAGCACTTTACAAGGCCAGAAAATGCGGCAAAATAGGAAAAATGCGTCAGCTTCCGGGGCTCTGCCCTGCACCCCGCTGGGGAGCTCACCGCGCTCCCCTAGACCCCTCGCTGTTATTGGTTTCACCCTCCACACCATTCGGCTAAATGGCTACTGTTGCCCCCTCAGTACAAAACCTTAGTTACGCCACTGAGTGGGTGGTCACTGCCTTACAATGGAGACTCTACCACGTGGACTTGGAGCCATTTGATAAAAGCAGAGTTGCTCAAAAAAATTGGATGTCTAATAAATAAAAACAGGGTTCGCACCAGCCTGGAGAACTTGGAAAGTCATGAAATGTAAACTTCGTTTGAAACTCGAGGAAACTCGGGAAATCCTCTGATTCAAAAAAAACCGTTAAAAAAAACAGGAAAAACAACGAAAGACACACTTTCAGGTATAGGGTAAGAGCATCAAACATATTACGTTAAGACATTGGGTGTAAAAAATGTTATCCTTACACTTCTGCATTGATATCTAAACATTCATAAAAGCTGGCCTCTGCTTTCACCTGTGCGTGCCCTATAAACGAATAAAACTGGAAAAATATGTTTTAAAAAGTCCTTTCTTGAGGTCAATTACAATAGCCTTGAAATTGACCTCAATTACTCTGGAAAACGTCGATTTCAGTATTTTGGTCCACTAGAATACTTGACAAGGTTTGTTACCGCTGTGGATAAAAATAAATTCTGGCCACTGTCCTGTTGGAAGGCACAATTAAAAATAATTCCTGTTCCTTCTTAGTAGGAGAGTAGCTGGATGCAAGGAGGACCAGATCATCCCATCTTGACCCAGGTCAAAACGAGCTATAGAGCAGTGACACGACGCAGTATTATTGTATATAACTCTATGCTGGAGCCTTAATGGGTTAGCTGCAAGGGGCACTGCAGAGAGAAACAGAAGGGCGTCATACTGAAGCCGATGCTGTGAAGAGTGATTTCTTAGACCTAAAACGCGCGTTTTTTGTTGTTGGAGAAAACAACGTTATTTTAAGCCTAAGAAATCCGCTCTTCCGTTGTTATTCCCTCCATTTTTATGTAGTGCACCTTGTAGTTATGTCCTCCAAAACCCATACTGGTGCCAAGCTGGTGCCAATATGGCGGCAAATGTCACTGCTCTTATAGGGTGTCAATTTAAAATAGAAATGCGATAAAAATCCAAGGAAGCTCAGGAACCCCAGGAAACCCAACGTAGCTCATTAAAGAATGCAAGGAAAGAAGGGCACGAATTTGTAGCAACTTTAAGCTCGGCACAAGTGAAACAAGTTGGCTAGGTTGGCTTATTTTTAGTCAACTTGCTTAATTTTTTCCGAGTCATTACCGTGCTGGGTTCAAAGTTCCTACACCTCCTTCCCGCTCCCCCGGGCCCCCCCCCCCCACCCCTTCCTGAACTGCATTGCTGAGGTTTTTTATTCTTTATTTCCATTTTGAATTTCCACCCTGTCCAGGGGTGCCTTCGAAAATTAACCCGGTTGGATCAAGCAAAAGTAATTCTCGTTGCTTCTATACACGTCACGAATTGATGGGATTTTTAATCCAAATGGGCGTGTTTCTAGACTAGAGGAAAGAGTGAGATGGATTTCTCTAAGACACGCCCCTCAACGTCACCAAAACCGATCAGTTTAGAAACACCACTGCCTCACTTGTCGTTCTCAACATTAGAAAAATTAGCAATAATCGCTGCGACATCTATTTTCAGCGAGAGTAATGTTAGTAAGAACATAATACAAATGCTTATTAATCTCTGTTTAATTGGATTTTGTTTCTAAATTTAGACATTTTCCATATGTCACTTCCTACAGTTTAGAAACACGACCATCTCAGCTACTAATGCGTGATGGCAGCCATGTTGGACCAGTAAGTGAGCGAGAAAAAACTTGCCTCACGGGAAAAAACTTGCCTCACTTTCCTCAGCAACATCTGAGCTCTATGACGTCACGCTTATGTAAAATGGGAGGAGTTTGGATCAGTCGCCTCGAATTTAGAAACAGTTTTGCTCACTTCCCTC
This sequence comes from Lithobius niger, assembly GCA_023313725.1. Lineage (NCBI taxonomy): Eukaryota > Metazoa > Arthropoda > Chilopoda > Lithobiomorpha > Lithobiidae > Lithobius > Lithobius niger. The sequence continues at coordinate 13,775 of JAHWFP010249437.1, forward strand.
AGCCATCCCTCCAAAATCGTCACTAGAACGATTCATCATCGTAACGACTCACAATCACGTGACAGCAATAAACTACAAGACAGTATTATTTTGAACGGCAAGCAGGAGTTTATAATAATAATAATAATAATCAGTTTAGCCCGAAGGACAAGGAGATAGGCAGAGCTTGAGGCCACTAACGCCGTTCCTGAAGATGGTTATGTTAGTATGCTCGTTTTAGAAATTTATGGAGGGGTTGCCTGGTGACCAAGCGTCTGAAGGCAGAGACGGAGGGTGCGGACACTGTGTCCTCACCAAGCGAGTTCCATGGCTCGATCACTCGATGAGCGAAGAAGTTTTTTCTAATCTCAGTATGTGGAATACCACCAGAAAGCTTTAGGGATTGACCTCGAGTACGGGTAGACGTTGAAGTATCAAAAAGTGGAACATCGACAGAGTTAAATCTGAGTTAAAAGTCAGAGTTAAATTTGTCCAGAGACGGCGTAGCTTCAAGGACTGTAGGCCAAGCCGGGACAGGCGATTAATATGAGAGACCTCCCGGAGACTGGGTATACCACGTGTGAATTGTCATTGCACCGCCTCAATACAATCAATGTCTTTAAGGAGGTGCGGTGACCAAACTGGGCTTGCGTACTACAGTATTGGACGATATAGGCCTTAAAGGCCCAGACCAGATTAACAACAGAAGATTTTGCGAAGCAACGTTTCACAAAAGCCAGACGGCGATATGCCAGAGCAGAGACCTTCGCGCAATGTAGAGATGATTTAAGATTCTTGGTCAACCAAACACCAAGGTCTTTCACCATGGTCAAGGAATTTAATGGGTGAGAATCCAAATAGTAAAGTAAGTCAGGGTTGGAATCACCGACATGTAGGATACCACATTTAACCTGTGATAAAAGAAGCTGCCAAGTCGTGGACCATTTAAATATTGTGTCGATGTCTGATTGTAAAAAAAAAAACCCTCCTGCAAATTAATAATTTTTGAACTTGATTTGACGTCATCTGCAAATTTAAAGCAAGGTCTGTCGTCCCAAACAGTTGTTGGCTTCAGATAATTAATGTATATCACAAACAACAGTGGCCCCAATACGGAACCCTGTGGAACCCCACTTATGACCCTTGACCTCGAAGATTTAGTAGATCCAATGACAACTGATTGTGTTCGATTGGACAAGAAGTCCCCGATCCAAACCAGCAAATTTCCATCAATGCCATACTAGATAGTTTAAAAAGTAGCTTTGAGTGTACCACTGACTCAAATGCTTTCTTAAAATCGAAATAGATAATATCCGTAGGTACCCCCAAATCAAGTGCATTAATCCAGTGATCAAGGGCTAATAATAGTTGAAGTGTCGCCGACCGGCCCGGCAAGAAGCCGAACTGGTCACGATCCAACAGATTGCGCTGTGACATGAAGTACATTAGATTGTCCCGTACTAAGGTCTCCAAGACTTTACATGGGACCACAATACGTGCAATCGGGCGGTAGTTAGCTGGATCAGACGCGTTACCACTCTTAAAAACTGGCACAATATTTGCAGTATGCCACATGGACGGTAGAGTGTGTGAAGAAAAAGATAAATTAAAAATAATGGTTAGAGCTGGTGAAATAGCCTTGCTGATTTCTTTATAAAAGAAAGCCGAGAAGCCGTCCGGACCAATCGAGTGGCTAGGCTTAATTCTTAACAAAACCCCCCCATGACTTGTGTACATGTAACTTGCATATTACAAAGTCGTTCACCTTTGGCACCCATATGTTCAGACCCGTGTAGAACTGGAAGAACATTATTGTCATGAACCGAGTTTGATACAAAGGCTTGATTTAAAATGTCAGCCTTCTCCAAGTCTCCCGTGATAAAATTGCCGTTGATGTTAAATTGGGGTAAAGTGCGCGCTGAGCGAGTCTTAGAGTTATATCGACCGAACAGGCTAGATAAGGAGCCATCGCGAATAGTAGCAGCATCATATTGGTTGTGCCAATCATCGACTGTTGAACCGTATTTGTTCTTTAGGGCAATGAATTTCTATTTGTTTAAAATATTTACGTACTTGCTGTTAAAATACGTTGAAGATTTAATCACTAATTCCTGAAGCTTATTTATAGAATTATAACACCGAACCGCTCTTCCATCTTGCGCCGAACGCAACGTAAACTCTTCCACCTGGCACAGCGAATTAATGCAAATAAATGCAACGGGGGGGGGGGG
>JAHWFP010249439.1:0-26973 GCA_023313725.1 Lithobius niger
CCATCGGCTGTTTTTTCCATCGGCTGTTTTTTCCATCGGCTGTTTTTCCATCGGCTGTTTTTTCCATCAGCTTTTTTTCCGGGGCTTTTTTTCCGAGGCTTTTTTTTTCCCGTTCACCATGGGGACTGTACACTGTATGACGTCACATAGGGGGCTGGATTCACGGAGGTAGCTTTGGATAAGAAGGAAGGTGGAGTCAGTAAATTTGTGAAGCCACACACATATTGTAATAAAGTGTCGGAACGGCGGGATAAACAGCAAAAAAAAAAGGCATCGGAAATAAATTCACGAAAAAAAATCGCCGAATTTATCAATTTGTTATCTTCTTCGGTAATGAAGGGGGAGGGGTTCTAAGTCTGTGACATCGTTTTATTGTGTTGTGTGTGTGGGGGGGGGGGTGCAAAGGTGACAAAGTGCGACGTAGAAGGGAGCCAAAATATGGCAAAATATGCGCTACAACATTTGCGTATGGTCGCCATTACTTTGCATACGAAATAGACGGTGGCTCCATCCAGTAGAAAGTAAATACACTACTGGTCTGGCACCGAACAATAGCCGCAACTTAGAGAGACCTTAACTCCTCTTCCCAACTATACACTCGTGGTATTAATTAATACAGAATCGGTTGTCCTTTGGCGCTGGGAATTGAATCTGCGGCGTTGAGATTCAAAGCCGGGGCAGAATCCCCCACCCCACTCCACCCTCAACCCCTGATGTCCGGTATGAAACATATTAAAGAAACTTCTCATCCGGTGCTGGCATGTCTGTTTGTCTGAATTCGCGATAACTGTTGAACATCCGTTTCATATTGTCCATAATATGCGTTCTTTTACCCTATTTGTAGGTTCGCAAATAAAAAAAAATTGGGTAAGGAGTTTCCAGGAATTTGACTCTAAATACGTACCAAAATTAATATAGGCAGACATCAACTCTTTAGGTATGCCTGTACCTATTATAACTTGGCTTTTTAATGAGTCAGTGTTCGAGTCAACGTAATCCACCCATTGCTTCAATAAAGACCAACGAAAAAGCCTACCGTATCGTGTAAGTGTATTTTTTTCTGCTACGCGGACATCGTAATCCAAAACCCTTTTAATTTTTTTTTCAAAGTCAAGTCGCGCTTCTTATTTTAGCTCCGCAGAAAGATTGCGTTGAACTTTGGCACTGATACAAATTTAAAACCGCATGACGAAGAAAAACTCAAACCGGAGATGACATTGCGTCATATCTCAACCGTAGTCACAACAACTCACTTTGCACTTCGCTAGAGTTCGTGTAGGAGAAAATTTAAATAAATCTCCCCCGATCAAAATAAAAAAAAAATTCAAGTTTGTTATCGGTAACTAAAATACTGATTAGTGTAGATCATAAGTTTATCAGTAATATAAGAAAAACGAAAGAAGAACTTCAAACTGCTATGGACGGAAGAGTTGGGATAGCTTTTAGTAGGGAGGGAATTTGTTGCCGGAATTTAAAAAACGTCGGGCAATAACGACTGGGATGACTGAGGTTGTTCTGCCCGCTTTAAACTTTTTTTTTTTAAAGTTGATTTGAACTGATTTTGGACGCTGAATCTGATGGTGAAAACAGTTTGTATCTATCTGGTACCTGTCCACATATGATGGGCTCACTCAGCCACTTCCGGTCACTTCCGCTTCATACTTCCGGTTTTTATTGTTATTCCTTTTAACTAATTTTTGGAAACTGAGTCTAATGGTGAAAATTTTCTCCATCTGGGATCGTTCCTCAGTGATGGGGTCACTCGGCCACTTCCGGTCACTTTCGAGCCACCTCCAACGGAGGGGCACACCTCTATCACGCACGGCAACAGCCATCTCTATTATATAATCTAAAATAAAAGCAGTAATCATCACAATTGCCAGTTAAAAATATGTTTTATGCCTAGTTTTGCATTGTAGGCATAATTGTCAGCTTTTAGGCCTAATTTTTACCTGCAATTTGAATTTCGTAAGTAGCAGCTACTGTGCATTGGGTTCGAGAGTGGGCCAATTTATTCATGCGACATGGTGTCGTGGTGCTAATGTATATCGTTAGCGAAATCCTTTTCGTTTTGTTTTTTTACGGTTGCGTGTCTTCCTGTAGTGGTTAAATGCGACGATCACATGTATTTTTTCATTGAGTTACGCCGAGAAAGCCTGTTTCCTTATAAGAAGTAACAATGTTTTAATTTGTCGTGTTTTTTTTAAAGTCCACCTGATTGCCACTGAAAAAGGCGACGGACGGACAGAGTCGTTGCTCTATCTTCCCAGCTTTCGCTGCACAGAATTTTAAAACCCACAGAGGCATTTTTTTCCTCCAGCTTTTTTCCAGCTCACAATTAAAACACGAGCATTTTTTTTTTTTGGCGAGATGTTGTTAGCTCTTCCCCAATACAACAAGGTTCTGTTTGAAGCTGAGCAACCTTATTTGAGCAAGTTAGTTGATTAATAAAGGTTTTTGGAAAAATTGTACTGGTCTGGGAAAAAAGCCTTGAAAAATTATACCGGTTTTGGAAAAAGTTCTTGAAAGTTATTAATTTTTGTGTGTGAACTTACGCGAACCCTGGTCCTAGCAACTAAGCACCGGAAAGAAATTCGGCGTAGGATGAATCAGGAGCTGATGGACGGTATGTCCCTTTAACAGGGCTCCCACCAAAATACTGAAATACTTTTCCTGAGTTTTCCAGGTTATTTACCAAAATTTCAGGAAGGACGTTTTCCCACGCATTTTTCCAGTTTTAAGTGGCCTATTCGTTTTTAGAGCTCACTTAGTGTAAAAGAGTAGCCCAATTTAATGTACTTTTAGTTGTTAACACTAAAGTACAAGGCTCCGTTTTATCTTACCACAGTGTCTTAACAGAATACGTTTAATGTGCTTAGGACTAGGCTTAAATTGTGGCTCTGTTTTTGCCCTGAGTTACAGCTTTTTTTTTTTTGGGGGACGACCCCGCATTCCTTGAGTTTTTCCTGAGTTTCAAACGTAGTTTAAATTCCCTGAGTTTTCCAGGTTGGTGGGAACCTTGTGACAAGGTAGGCCTAAAATAGAAAACTAGGCCTAAAAGATAACACATTTGTAGCCTGCAATTGTGACCTCTATTGCAATATCTTGTATAACAACGATCGCTGTTGCAGTACGCGTTAGACGTGTGAGCCTCAACAGAGGCAGACGTGTACAGAAGACCGATTGTGACCAGGTACGCTGTCCCGGTTGTTCCATATTGAACTTCCCCGTACGAGGCGTGTGTCGACTAAAAGGTCTAGCAAGGTCTAAAATGATGGCTTTGTTGAGTTTTACACGTTTTTTGGGGGTAAATCGAAGAATCCCATCATTTTCCCCTGATTTACAAACTTAGTTTAAATTCCTGAGTGTTCTAGGATTTCCAGGTTGGTTGGTGTTCCTGAGTGTTCTAAGCTTTCCCTGTTTAAGCTGTGGAGTCTGTATGGAAAGAGGCTCTGGACACAGAAATTCTTCTCTTCTGAATTTCACCTGGACTGTTCTTTGATGGAGACGGCATAGATCGCCATAGTAGCGTAGTGCGACATTCTTTTGATAATTGTATGGTAAATGATCATCGAGCTTTACTTTTGGTCATAGAAGGGTTAAAAATTTTTTTCGGGGTAGTTGCGTGCTAGTGCCGAGAGTTTCAGCATTGGTGTACCAGAACCTGTTTTTTTTATCTTCCTTTTTTTTTTTTTTTTTACTGTATTCACAACCCGTTACTGCAGAAGCAAGCAAGACAAAAAAAAAAGGGAGAAAAAAAACAGGAAAATACTGTCTTCCGGTCCTTGTGACTAAAACCCTTAGACCCTGTTCTGTTGGCCGTTGAACCTGGGTGTCCGTTTTTTCCCCTTCTTTATTTTTTTTCCTCCGTGTAGTCCCCTCCCCACCATCCTTTCTCCCGTCTTCGTGCTGTTTTGATTGAGAGGTCGTAAGACTATTGTCTTATCTGTCTTATCGTTGACAGTCCCATACCATTGAGTGCGGGAAGGGGTTCTTTTTGGGTGCTTGCCTAGCTCGAGGGGGGGGTCGTGGAACGACTGAGATTTGTATCTGTTGAAATAGTTTAAATAGTTTAAAAAAAATGGGTTTCCAGGAAAGAATGCTTGGGGGGGGGGGGGGGGGGGTTTGGTTTTAGGGAAGGGTTTGTTGTTTGTTGAATCGTAACTGGGTTCCGGAATGTCTCTATATCTTTTGCTTCTGGAATGTCGTTTTTAAAGTCGGTTAAATTCTTCTCCCCTTTTTTTTGGTAATTAACTTCATTGTTGGGAGGACAGTAGAGAGAATTTAAGCTAAATTAAAGGGCCGTTTTCAAAAAAGGAAGTTAACTGGAAATATTAGTAGTAAGAGAACACTGATAAGAGACAATATTGTGAACACCTGTCATGTAGTGATGATGGTGTACATTTTTTCTTCATTACTAGTGCTCTCGTTAGCTACTCACAACATTTGGCTCCGTTTAAGATCAGGTTGTAAGAGGGTTAGCACCAAAAAAAAAAAAAACAGTGAAAATGTCACAGAAAAGTCACAAATTTGCCTAGGGTAAAAAAAATCACAGGAAAAAACGTGGTAAAATGGTTAATACTGTGAATAATTTCCGTAGCCTTCGTATATTCTGGCAGTAAGTTTCTGGCAGTTCTGTTTGAGGAGGCTTTAGGATGTTTATCGTTCTAGCGGTCCCCCACAGTTCTGATTGCGCACAACAGTAGTTCATTTTTCGTGTATTCCGGCAGGGAGTTTCTGCCACTTCTGATTGGTAAGGCTGTAGGATGTTTACCGTTCCCGTCGTCCCTACAGTTCTGACTGCACACAGGCCTAGTTTCATTCTTTGTGTATTCAGGCAGTGAGTTTCCGGCAATGCTAATTGAAGAGGCTGTAGGATGTTTACTGTTCCCGTTGTCCCTACAGTTCTGACTGCACACAGTCGTAGTTTCATTCTTTGTGTATTCAGGCAGGGAGTTTCTGGCAATTCTGATTGAAGAGGCTGTAGAATGTTTACAGTTTCCGTAGTCCCCCACAGTTCTGACTGCGCACAGGCCTAGTTTCATTCTTTGTGTGTTCGGGCAGTGAGTTTCCGTTACGTCTGATTGAAGAGGCTTTGTGTATGTGGGTAGTGAGTTTCTGGGACTTCTGATTTAAAATGTTTGTATTTTCAACTAATTTCCCTTGTTTGTGGGCCGTACAATTATCTATGACTGGACACGTTGAAGGCATTGTTGAAGCTTATTGCTTTCAAAAGTGACGTCATTGTGGGGCAGATATCCCAGTTTGGGTTCGTGCTTCCTAAAACCAAACGGACTAACATGGTTCCTTTTTTGTGGGTCTTGTAAGGTCTCCCCTTTTATCCGTATCAGTGTTTTACCAAGCGATAAGCCCGCAACAACGATTGTGAATGCAGTAATTGTTGCTCAACCAACATGGAAAAAGTTGACCTTGGCTCTAAAAGCTTGCGGCTACGAAATAAATACGTCTTTCTATCGTATTGTAGTCAATTGTTATCCGATTTGGAAGGCATTGTTTGAAGTCCATTCTAATCATAGTTTCCCCATTGGTATGATCCGTCTACCTATTCTTTCCTAGCAAATTATGATGTTAAGATGTTAAAACCCTGCATTTCGCCGAATGAGATTTGTCACTAAAAAGGACGAGTTTTTAGGAATCCATTGTGGAATTTTTACGGCGCTTCCTCGACTGCACCTTGAAACTAAAAATAAATGTAGTTATCGTGTGTAGGCCTATGGGCAAACTACAATTCCGTTAAATGCGATACAAGTAAATCGTGTAATTTTCGAGGTCGGTTCAAAGAAACCATTATCGGAGCTAGCTATTGGCAAATGCCTTCCTATTGATCGGTAATTGGCAAAAAGCTCTCTTTGTCGAACGGCAGATGGGCAAGTAACACCATAAAATCTTTTCAGCATTTACAAATATACCACCGTTAAAATAGTTCGCAACTTTGCGTTAGGGTGCGTTTATGCATCGACTCGGCTTTGCATTCTCGCAGCTAGAATTTAATGGCGATGGCAAAGGTGTTGTTTCCATGGTAACAACCTACCTGATTAGTTAAATCCGACATTGTTTGAGTAAATGCTTTCTCCGTGACAATAACGTACAGAATTCCTCCTGACGATACAATTTTCCCAGTCGCTTCCGAACTGACATTATTAACTGTTTTCGTTGCGAGTCGGCAGAACTAAAATCGCCGCCATGTTGGAATTAGATGACTTGTAGCTCTGAGCTGCAAGAATGCAAAGGCGAGTTGTTACATAAATGTGTCTTTATGCTAAGCTCGAAGCGTGAGAAAATGTATAAGGTTTAAAGACGATAGATCCGTCACCGATCATGACGATATTTTTATGGGATCTTTTTTTTCCCCGAAATTTTTGCCGAAATTTGACCGTTTTTGACGGCCAGTACGGAATTTAATAGGTTTTTTTTTTTTGGTGAGCTTTTTGAAATCACGTAGGTAGATCACCGTGTGGCTCATGCGAAAAAGAGGTACACGAAAAAAAAAAAAATAAACTACGGATAAAATCCTAGAAAATAAAAGAAAAAATCCACAGGGGAAAAAAAAATGAAGAAAAGTGTACTGGGGAAAAAAGCTGATTCGAAGGCCAAATGGTGACGGTTAACATCCGTCCTGACGGGTTTTTTTTTCGAATAGCTCGGCTCAAAGAAGTTGCAGAAAAGACCATGAGAAAAAAAAAAAACCGGTAAAAAACAACTGAAACAGTTGCGAACAAGTGTTTTGTTTTCTTATTTCTCCAGAGAACTATTTTCAAAACGACTTTTTTCTTTTTAATGAATCCCATCTTGCTGTTATTTCCGTGAGCTTCCACCTTTCCCCATCGCAGACTTTCTTCAATGACTTTTTATACCCTCAATTTATTTTTTCTTTGGCCTTTTTTTCGTCACTTTTTTTCTTTCCATCATTTTTTATCCCTACTTCGGACGGCCTTTTACATTTTTTAACTTTTCACCTAGCTAGGTTTTTTTTTTTGCTGAAGGGTTATTATGAGTCCATCACAATATTTTTCCTTGGATTTTTTAACGCAGCTTCCTCTTATCCATTGCAATTTGAAATAAAAAAGATAAACACGCATTCACCGTTTGCGCAAACTCCATTTTCCTCAGATAAATACAAAAATAGATGCACGGAACTTTGCGATTTCTAAGAAATTATTATGAGCGCTAGCAGTTGGCAAATGCTTCCTATTGATCAGTAATTGGCAATGGTTCGTTTCCTTCGGGCCATGGAACTGCATTTTGGTGTCACTGGCACGTAGATTTGTCAACCTTTCTGGTGAAGTCCGTTGTTAGAAGATAAACTATTTTTTTTTTCTTTTTACCTTGTACTGCGCATCGTTATTGTTGACAGTTTTGTTTGCAATGTGTACATTCCTCCCGGAAAGTGGGCATTACTTCCTCCTTGAATTCTTGCCAGGACTGAGTACGCAATCGTGTGATGACGACTTAGTTGAATGTCAGGGCCTATAATAAATCTGTGAAGGTGTGATTTTATGGTTTCGGAAATGCGTGGAATTCGCCGCATCTCGTTTGTTTATCCCGTCAATTTTAGTTCCAATTTTCTAAATTTCAAAATGTGGTTCTTCGCGAAAGAGTTTCTTTTTTAGGTCACCAGCCGGAAAACAGGCCGATTACGTTAGGATCCTAGAAAAGAGAAATCGGATTGCAACGATGATGGTTTCCAAGGATTTTACAAGAGGTCGCGATAAATATATGGTTAAACAAATTGCCTTCCTGAAAAGGTACGAAAATCTGCAAACACATGAAAATTATCCATTTTAATTTTCGGATAGTAATTTGCTTCTCTTGGTCACAATGAAACCGTTAAAACAACAAATAAAAACGCATGACAAAAGTGGAATCGCCTACTCTACCCATTCAGTAGGTGATTCCACCTTGTCATGCGTTTTTATTTGTTGTTTTAAAGGTTGCATTGTGACCAAGGAAAACGAATTTCCTTTCCGAAAATTAAATCTGATTTATTTCATGTGATTGTTGATTTTCATAGCCTAATTCAGAGGGCAATTTGTTTCACTTTGCAAGTTAGCCGCAAAATAATTGAAGAATAAATGCCATGGTTCTCATAAGGGCACAAGTCGATACGGGCAGCCGGCCAGCTTCTTATTCTATTTTTATTTTTGTAACCGTTCAAAGTCTGATGCGGTGCGCGGATTGTTTTTTGTTTGTTTTGTTTGTGAATTTGGAACTTGCTTACAATATGCGATGAAATGTTTTGAAAAACGCCTACTTTCGTACCTGGTTTTTGCAAGAATGAAACGATATCGAATTCCAAGGTTTTAATGTGCTTACGACTGCATACTCTTATGTCGAATAAAATAGTGAATGCTACTAAAAAAATAAAAAGACTAATAATGCGTTTTAAAAAGATTCAGAATTGCAGAATCATTTTATTTTTGTGTTTATTAAACTCTGAAATAAATGTTGCTTTTCTTGCGTTCTAAAAGTCAGCTAAACTAGCTTATAACGATGTGCAATTGAAACAAACATTGGAACACTTGGAGTTGTTTAAAGTATATCAGCCAAGTTAACAAATACTAGTTGGCACTCCTTCCAACCTAGTGCTGCACAACGGGCTGCTGTTAGCAACACAACGGCACGTTTAACACGTAAAGGGCTATAAAAAATATATAGTTGGCGTGATTTAATGTGCGTGCTATTTTCATTTATTTATTTATACTATTGTCTGAGAACCATTTTTTTTCCGTGGCATCATGCAGTTACGAGGGTTGTGCTTGGTAGGAGCTAACTAGTGAAAATCCAGACCGAGTGGCGCTAACTATGGAGACCACCCATCCTACATCCAGAATCCTCTCGCTCTCATCAATAAGGACACGTTTATGCAATGACACGCCTTCAACATTTCCTCCCAGCCTGGAGAAACGTCCTATCAACAAATCCTTTCGATCATTCAAGACGGGTTCTGTCCAAAATTCTCCACCAAACCACCACTTGCCCAATCTCCTCCCTGGCAATTCGCACTACGCAACAACCAGAAATTGTCACGGGAAATCGAAGATATACTGGGGAAAGGCACCATAAAGGAACAACAACACCCATTGGTTCTATAGCTCGATCTTCCTAAGCCCAAAGAAATCGTGTGGAGAGAGATTAATTTTCAATCTCAAACCTCTAAACCAGTACATAGACAACCAGCATTTCAAAATGGAAACACTGCACTCCATCCGCAAATCTCTCCGAAAAAAGATGACTGGACAATTATCTTCATCGACTTAGAAAACGCTCACTTCCACATAGCACGTCTATATGCCTCAGTCTATCACCTCTTCTGCTTCATGTACGACAACAAGGTTTACGAGTTTCAATGACTCATTTAGCCTGAATGCTGCACCCAGAATTTTCGATCCGGTACTGAAACCAGTATTGGTACACCTACGCCAGAATCAAGTAGTAGCAAGCGCCTACCTAGACGACTGGTTATTAAGCAACCTGAACCCAGAGGAGCCGTACCCTCAACCGAACCTACACGATCTCCCTTCTCAATCAACTGGGCTTCGGCGTAAATATCAAGAAATCAAGACTCGTCCCGGCTCAAGAATTCACCTTCTTAGGAGTCTCCTTCAACCTAAAATCTGCAACAGTGATGCCCTCTCCCGACAGAATAAAAGACATATGTCCAACGATCTCATCACACTCTCAAGGACTTAAACTCCTTAATCGGTAAGATGGACTCCATGGTAAACCTTTTACCCTACGGGAGATGAATGACCACCCCTTCACCACTATCGCATAGACAAATGGAGAAATCAAAAAATCTGATTCTTCCAACAGACAAGAACTTTCGAATGGAACACTTCTGTGTTGGTCAGACACTCTGACACTCTCACAATCTGTTCCTCTCCACAAGCCCTTTCCAGACCTCCTGTTACTAACCGACGGCTCCCTGGAAAGATGGGGAGCACACATAGCTCACCACGAAACATCAGGACAATGATCACCCCAGGATCAGAACCACATCAACGCCCTAGAATTGAAAGCTGTAATCATGGCCCTGTACCACTTCCAACACCTAGTCAAAGGGAAAGTCGTTCAAATACAAGTGGACAACACAACAGCAGTTGCCTACATCTGAAAAGAGGGAGGCACGAGATCGTGCAAACTCCACGTAGTAACCTAGTCAATCTTCCATCTCTGCATTCAACTCCACTGGAATGTGATTGCTGACTCTTTCTCTCTCCAGAAACTTCCAACAGGATAGTGGACTCTAAAAAAATCCATCTGTGAATATCTCTTCTGCATTTGGGCAACCCCAATGATCGACCTATTCGGCACGAGGCACAATGATAACTTCCCTACTTCGTCAGTCTAGTCCCAGACGACGTAGCTACTGCAGTAGAGGCACCAAACCTTCCCTTGGTCGAACTTCTATGCCTTTGCCTACCTGTTCCCTTCGTTCAAACTGCTTCCACAAATGCTCCAAAAGATACCCATGTCTCAAGGCCTATCTCTACTAATCTCAGCGAACTGGCCATCAGCAGCGTGGTTCCCTCATCTTCTAATTCTCATGTTCGGCACGGCCTTCCATTAATCTACGATCTGCCGTCGCAACAGAAGGGAACCAAATTCCACCCAAACACCAACACCCTAAACCTTCACGGGTGGCTACTCATCATACTCAATTACTCATTATGAAGGGAAGAATTCAAGAGGAACAAGCAACTCACATTGCCAGTAAAGTCATCAGAGACTCAATCAACAGAATCTATGACAGCCACTGGACAAAATGGTATCATTGGTGTAACAGAGGAAGGTTAATCCTGCCAACTGCCCTATATCTTTTGAACTGTTAAAAATGCCCAATGTTCAAAGATCTGTTCAAAGAAGGACTAAATATCAACGATCCTCATATACCATTCCGCACTGAACTCGGTTTTTAAAGCATCAGGCAGCTCCAATCTCCTTGAAGACTACCGCATCTCCACCCTCATCAAATCCTTTGAAATTGAACGGCCAGCAACCCGCCGAACCTTCCCGGATTGGAATCTCTCCATCGTCTTACCAACACTTATGAAAGAACCGTATGAACCAATGCAAAACTGTTCCATTAACATCCTCACCCGCAAGACTGTAATCCTGGTAATATTAGCAGCAAAGTGCGAGCCTTGTCTGCGGACCCAGCCTTTTGCATCTTTGCTAACTCCTCGGTCTCCCTTACCAGGAGCTGATTTTCGAGCCGAGACTCCAGACACTTTGCGAACCAACCAAAGCAATCATCATCCCGGCCTTATCCAAGATCACGGGTGACGAACCTGAACACCTACTCTGTTCAGTACGGGCTCTACGTTACTACATCACCAGAACTGACAACAATGAACGTCGCCGAGGCAGAAATCAACTCTTCATATCCTTTGCCAGAGGCTTTGGTGAAACTTTAGCAGGTACTATCGCGCACTGGATCAAAGATGTCGTCCTAAGTGCATACGAAGATCTAAACATCAGTTGCACTGACAACAACATCAGAGTGACGGCACATGAATTGAGGGCAATCTCCACGTCATGGGCATTTAGTTTTCAAGTCCTGCTACTTCAGACAGTTGACGAAGCAAGTCAACAGACTGCATCGTCTGTTGCATCTAGATGTGTCGTCAACCCCCCTCAAGCAATCAGAAACAAAAAGCAAGTCCACCCTCAAGACGGAAGCATGACCCTCATCTTAAACAAAACGGCCCTTTTCAGGGCCACCATATTTTACGAAAGAGATCCAAATTCGACTGTTTTATATGCTTTCTGAATAAAGTGTGAAGTTTCTTAACTTTTGGGGAGAAGCAAGCTTGTAACCCTAGGCTGTCCATCAAGGCGGTGCCCACCACCTGACCATATGAGGTTTGGCTGTCAATGCAAAAATTAACAGGTTATGTATAATTTCCAGCGGAGGCCCTAGGGGGAAGCTGAAAATGTTTCTTTTGTGTAGGAAAACATACATAACCGCACCCACCGTACCTCCCCTCTTGTCACCGCCTGACAATATCGAGAGGAAATAGACGCCTGCCTTTCGCGCTGACGCGCTTTTATACTGAGAGGGATGCACCTGCACATGCGCAATCGGGTTATGACATTGGCGGCTACAAGCATATGAAAAACCTCCAGGGAAACGCAGCATTGCGAGGAATGAATGCAAAAATTCACCTGTTATGTATATTTTCTTAGGCAAAAGAAACAATTTTCAGCCGTTCCCCCAACAGGGCTGGCAAAATTTTGTTTCTTTGCGCATTCCTTCGTTTGTTGACATCAAGTGCTACATAGAACTAAATTATGGTAGACGGCACTAGATGCTGCATCCTGTCATTCAGTGATTAGGCACCTTTAACTATCCGGATAGACTTAAACATAGTGTATTAGCGGTATGTCCTTTTGAGTTTCTGTTTGAATATTAACACTTGATTGTTGACACCTCATTATAAAGTAACCATGAAATCAGTTTATTAACATGCTTGGTGTACTCGGATATTTGAATTTCAAGTCCAACACCACGGATGAAAGAACCAACTGCCATCTACTGATAGCTTCGCATACTTGTTTACTGAAAGCCAATACCAGTTGAGATGGTGAGTAACTAGAAAGCAGCGATAGCTCATCAATATTAGAGGCGGCACGCGACAGACACCACCTGTAAACACCATGTATTAGTTTTAGTTTCATCATTAAGACTTTATTAATCAACTCCGTTTAAATAACATAGTTCATGAATGTTAGCACAGAAGTGAGATACCAGAAACAAGTCTAAATGAATGACGTTCACTATAAATCTTTACTTAATGGTCGATTTCAATGGGGAAAGCAAATGAACCGTGACGAACTGCAGTGACGACCGTTGAATTCCTCGTCGCTTTGAACTTTCTAAAGTTCTTGGACTGTTTAGAAAGAACCAGCAGCAGAATAGTCTCAAGCATGAATTTTAAGAAGGCTTGGGTGGATTTATATGATACTGCTCTCCACTTTTAGTAATCATTTGAACAAATGCGGTGAATTCATTCTCGCGAAGTAAATTTCAGCTTAATATTATTACTGTACAGCCCATCAACCTAATTTACGAAAGAACTATCGAAACACGGCACTAGAGGGCTATTCTTGTTCTGTGTGTCAGATCTAAGCGCACGGTGGTGCGTATTCATGCAAGTCCAGACTGTAACCACTGGTCAGTTTTGGTTTCGTTTTGGTTTAATAATTAAGACACTAATGTGTCACAAAATTGAAATAGATTTTGTAATGTTAAGCTACAGTTATGCTTTATGCACCCGCGGAGGGGGAGTGATGGAAAGGGTCGATGATGGTGACTTGGTAAAAGAGTGTCTGAAACTTCTGACATGCAAGACAAAGCTCCGTTACGTCGTCCTGGCAGTAGTGGAAAAGTTCTTCTCGCAGATTGTAGGCGAGTCTGGAATCCGCTTCGTAACGCAACCACTTTGCATTGGTGGAATTCTTCAATGGCCTTCTTGGAGCTGTTTTCAAAGTTTCAGGTGTGAACCAATGAAGGGCTGGAAATAGCCCATCATAGTCCTGGTGCTCTAGTGAATTGAACCAATGAGGTTAAAGTCCCTCTCATCACAACGTCCTGAAACCCAAACATTTTTGGTAGATCGTCTAGTTTATACGGTAAGAAGGTAGTCGTTGAATTTGTAAAGGTATTTTCCCATTTGCACTTGAAGTTTGAGTAGTTTGGCACCTTGAAAATCACTTTTGGTTGGATAAATCGAATCTGCAGGTATTCGAGGGCTATAAAATGATTTTCTAAATGCCGATAGGCTCATTTCACGTGGTAAATTTCAAATTATAAAGAAACACCGTTACATTTTGCCAAACAGTCCTTTAAACCAAGTGTGGTTAACAGTCCTTCACACCAAGTGTAGTTGACAGTCCTTCAAACCAAGTGTGGTTAACAGTCCTTCAAACCAGGTGTGGTTAACAGTCCTTCAAACCAGGTGTGGTTAACACTCCTTCAAACCAGGTGTGGTTAACAGTCCTTCAAACCAAGTGTGGTTAACAGTCCTTCAAACCAAGTGTGGTTAACAGTCCTTCAAACCAAGTGTGGTTAACAGTCCTTCAAACCAAGGCCGAATTTTCGACATTTTGTATTTTGGTTTTCCAAAATATCCTGACTTCATCAAGCCGATTCGTCCACGAACTTTTTCAAAACTTGATGCCGATTTGATACCAAATTTACAGAATCCAGCTAATCAACATCCAAACACCGTCACACCGAAATATCGGCAAGATTGTGTTTCCAAAGCTCACGCAAGACCTCTCCACCAAGTGGCAAGGCCTGCTGTGATCCAAACATAGTGAACAAAACAAGGAGGAGCCACCATCGCCACAACAAACAACAGGACATCAGCAGTGCGAGGTTCAAATTTCACAACACCAACTACAACATGTCCGCACAAGTTTAGAAAAAGTTCGTGGACGAATCGGCCTGATGAAGACAAAGAGATTTTGGAAAACCAAAATCCAAACTGTCGAAAATTCGTCTTTAACCACACTTGGTTTGAAGGACTGTGTGGTAATGTGTAACGGCGGTCCTTTATAATTTATGCTATAAAATGATCATACCCTTTACCAAAATGGCTGATGAGAATTCTTACTTGAGGTGTAACCTTCTTTTCTTTCTGTGTGACTCCTCACTTTGTGGTTTACGAATACCACAATCGTGTTTTAAAACATTCTCGCAAAATGAATCTTGGTTAGGAAAAGAAATGCTTTCACCATTTTCTCCTTGAAGAACAATACGGTTTGGGATGTTTCCCAAGCACGTCCACCATGGATTCAGCGTAAAAATAAAGATGAATTGGTTAGGGGTCCAATTTTGGCTCATCCTTCTCGATGAAACATTCGTGCTCATCATTCACCATTTGTTACAGTTTCTGCATCTGGTTATCCACATGGCACATCAGAACTATGTACAGGAAATCCACATGCACCTCAGTGGTAAATAGCACCACACGTACTGATTTGATGCAGCAAGTAACACTTTCCTCCTTGAAAGTAACAGTGACACTTGTCACATTGAACTCGTATATTTAGCGGCTTTTGTACGACATGCACTCCACTGTCCACTGCACGTGTGTAGCATGGTCATATGTCTTTAAGCAATGCTGGCAAAATTGCGGTGACCAAAAGAACCCGCCCACTCTACTAATAACGTCAAAGTGGTTGTTATGGTACAGCAACGTTACAGAGCACTATTATTACTCCAGTCATACACAACACTAAACTGGGCTTCAGCACTATGCACAATAATCCTGTATCTGATTCCAAGATGTGCTTGGATTGCTGACCCTCTTCCAGTTTACATGTTGATTGAGGGATATTAATTGCTTCATGCAGCATAACAGCTTCTAGACAAACAAGATTGTGTTAGTGTTGCTGATGCAGATTACAGTCTGCTTCTGAGCACACCAGAACCAACCATGGTTCTTTTACGAGGTCCTCGAAGTTTGCGCATTTTGTCCCTCGTGACTCTGACTATTACAGTAGTGTGTTGTACAGAGATGACTCCGTGGTGTCAAATTAGCCAATAAATTGACGTTTGCTCTCTAGAAAAGTCAAAACTATATCACCAGTCAGCTCGTGGTGTGGCAAGAACGGGATGGACACAGGGTTCTCGAATGGCTGCGTGTCAAAAACGAAACGAACACTGCTCCTACCCAGGTCAACATTAGTCGGTTTCATAATGTTTGCAACTATTTTCAGTAGCTCTTGAAGAGAGTCGATAGCCTGAGCCCAGTTGTGAGACGAGATGGGTAAACAAAGTTACAAACCGTAGCACAAAGTATGGTTCCTGTTTCCTATACGGGCTCTCTTTGTTCTTCGTGCAAGCTAGTGGGATTTTTTTAAACCTGCAGTTAAAGATTATTTATGGAGCAAGGTAAGACGGATTATAAGACAGTGAGGTATATTTGAGCTCCCCTTGGAGCCAATTTATTATCACTGGCGGTGGCCCCAAGACAGATAGGCTATACGTCAAATCATTCAGTTTTTCCGAATTTCCGTTCGTACAAACCTATCGAAATGTGGATTTGATGTGCTCCTTCGATCGCCATGTTTTTTTCGTGAAAGCCTGCAAGATGATGTAGCGAGTGTAAGCTAGGGTAGACTTTTGATTTTCCGACCACACAAATTAAAATAAGCTGATCGAGTGAATTTGTTCAAAACTACACAGAGTTCATATCTGGGACGAGCCCCCATGTGTGACGGTCGTGGGATGAGAATGAGGAATCAACACGGATCTCTTTGGTGGTTAAGGCCCCAAACTATTCTCGTCGGCGTGGCAGGTTGGGCTGTCCTCCGCTGTCTGTAGATCATTTAATGCTGAGAGACATCAAATACGTCTTGTCATGATGACCACGTACTATTGGTCCCCCCCCCCCCCCACATTGCTATATTTTTTTTTTAGCTCATTCGTTTGATCATTATTAATCAGATTAGATCAACTGGTTTTATGATTAGATCAAGTACGATAAGTCCACAATTACAAATTTATTGAACTCGTAAGTGGTCATAATAATTGTCATTTTGGTTGTCTATGGCCAAGGGCGCATGTGTCAGGACTCGCCTTTGCATTCTCGCAACTGGAAGCTAGAAATTATCCGAAATACCAACATGGCGGCGGTTTTAGCTCTGCCGGCTCACAACAAAAACAGCCGATAATGTGAATTTAGAAGCGACTGGGGAACTTATTTCTCCAGGAGGAACTTTTATCTTATTGTCACGGATTATAAGACTGCAAGTTTTTAATGAAACGATGTCGGATTTAGCTGATGCTGGGAGCACTGCTACCATGGCAACGGCCATCGCGATTAAATTCTATAGTCTGTTCCACATTATGTCTGCAGGAAACTGACTGTATGACGCCATGTTTCCTTGCACTACGAGTGCAAAAATATGTCAACATGACACTTGTAGACTCTACACAGTTACTGTTAAGTCCATGACTGGGATATTTACATGTTTTTGCACTCGTAGTGGAAGAAAACGAGTTGTTATACAGCCAGTTTTCTGCAAACATAATGTGGAACAGAGTATAGCAGCGAGTATGCAAAAATCGAGTCGTTGTGTAAACGCGCCCTTAACCTCTGGTTGTGACGATGCACGAGCTTTCTCGCTCGTCGGGCCTTCTGTTGGTTTGTGCAGTGGGCCTTGCTTTTGTACTGGTCTAATCCGCTGTTGCAATCCAAATAGAACACTGTGCGTGAGCCATGCATCTGTTACACCAGCTACTTAGTTGCTTGGTCCTATGGTCCTATGTAGCATCGCGTAAGGCCAGGTGCCACAAGTTTATAGAATTACTAAAAAAAAAAAAACATTATTACTCCTTCCCCTCATCCCTCCTTGTTGATTTACTTAAAGGTACGTTCCTCCCAACGCCATTTTATCGATCTTCCACATCAAGTGCGGCCCCCAAAGTTGTATTTACTCACCGTTATTCAACCCCTTACTAAAAATCCCGTTTTAAAATGTGGCGAGTCTAGGAGATTTTCTGTTGGATGTTGGGAACTAATTTAATAGCATCCTGCGATTATATGATTTTTTTGCGCGATTACAATAATCATGACGTTTCATCTATATGTGTGTATGTACTAATTTTTTTATCGTTTGCTAATAATTACCACGAGAGAAAAAATCTAAACCACTAATGCGGAAAAAATTAAAATTATTTATGCCAATAGATCGCCGAAGAAAAATTATAAGATACTAGCCTAAAAAAATATAAAGTGAGATGCTAAAATACGAAAATCATTCCGGTTTGCGCTGACCCAATTTTTGCATTCGTGTCGTGAAACAGTGCGATGGTAACATGCGCGGGTGGCTGTTATAAGGCAGGCGGAGTGTACCTTTAAATTAACAACAATGCGCTTTGAACTAATAGTCTTCGTAATACCTAAAAACGAACACACAGGCCCAACAAAAACTTTTTTTTTTAGTACCCACCCCTAAGCACCTTATTCCTTAACTCAATTCCATATACAGGCCTAAGCTGCATGGGGTGGGTACCCTCTTACTCCTTAATATTAATGAGGGATTTTCCCAAAACTTTTAATCACATTCTCTGCCCGTTTCTTTCCGCTTGCATTGTACAAAAGGTCCTTTCACCGTTATTCGACCAAGTTGAATGGAATCCTAATATTGCAAACAATGCGGCAGTGCGTAGGGGAGCTTGGAGGACCCGACTCCCGGTGGGGGGAGGCGGCTAGTCCTTCACCCACAGCGCTTTTTCATTTTTGCAGCACGTGATATCACAAAACGGGGCTTTAACCGAGTGCGTCTTCACCTCGCACTCTGATTGGCTGGCGACAGGGTGCCGGCGCAATCGCATTAGTGCCGACCCATCAGCCATGACGTCACCGCATTCAGGGGAGACGCTCGCTGCGGGTGTGAAAACCGCGCTCCCATGACACTAGGGAGGAAAGAGGGGGATAAAAGTGCACCTTCTCTTCATCCTTTATGTTCGAGGGTATTGGGGGGGGGGTATGGAGCGGTCACTACTCGGGGTAAGCTTGACCATTGTACCACCCTTTTTCCGACACGTGGACAGGCTTGTTGTGACTTATTTTACTCTTTTACGTGGAATGACAAAGCGGGATTTTTTTTTATTGATTTGCAGCTAGACTGGTCTCGCGCTAGTCCCGAGATGACCTTAGTAGAAAGGGACGTTAAACTCCCTTCCCTTGCGATTTTGCTTCCGGTTAGTCGCGGGGTATGAAACGGCGTTCGCTTGGTTTGGAGACGAGGACTCTGGGCTCTGGCTGCTTGCTTTGCTCGGGGTCCCCGAGGGCACCTCACAAAGCTCGCGGTGTGCTTGGGGATTTATTTTCTTCCGAATCTTGCAGCTACGTACGTTGAGGGAAAGAGGTAACTACATTTCCTTTTTTCTTTAAGGTAGCCCAGTGTTTTTCAACATTTAGCTAACATTTTATTTTCACTAGCTAAATCCGTTTAGGACGGCATGTTCTTGGTAAATAGTGTGTCTAGTCCCCCGTCTTCCCCCCCCCCCCCTTGGTGAGCAACAGCGGTGGGCAACATCCTTCACTATGTGTGGGAGGACGGATGGGTCGTGTATGAATTTACGTTGTCAGCCATTTCCCCCCACGTGGTTTTCCACTTCTCGCTGTAATGCAGAGTGCAGCTATTCGATCTCAGTTGGCCTTGCGCTTACTCCACCCTCGTAGTTTCCATCTTGGTTTGAGATGTCGCTCGTGTTCCTTTGTCAGGCGCGAGCTATGAGACGATCGTCCGTTTTGATTGGCCGGAGCTGATGACGTAGCAACACAACATCCAATCAGAGCTTGATTCGCGGTATTGATAATGTAGTTTAGCCGTTCTGATTGGCAACTCGATAGGGGACCCTGGCAAAGTCCTGGGATGAAAGACGGTGCTCTCTGATCGGATCTTCCCAGTTCTCATCGCCAGGTTTTCATCTTCTAATATTAGACTTCTGCGTCTGTAAGGTTAAAATGGCTATAAGGTTAAATTGTTTACGGCCCAACAAAAAAATAAATAAAAAGTTTCGTTATTTAGTGTAATTTGCATCCTGGTGAACATTAATACGGCTTTGTTGAGATTGTGGCGTTTTTGTACGCTTTAGGTTTTCAACAATTTTACATTTAACATTTATTGCCCGTATCGATTACCCGCATTTTTTTAAAAATACATCATTGAAGTGAATAGGCCAGTTGGTGCTAATTGTAACCATTGAAGTGGCTTGCTCGCTTTGTTCGGGGTTGCCTCATAAAGCTCGCGGTGCGTGCTTGTTTTTTGTTGTCGTTGTTGTTCGTTTGTGTATCTATGTGAAAACGAACAAACGGGAACTCCAGGGTGTGAAGGATTATCGATTGCGAATCCGAGTTCTCTCCCAGGCTTCGCCTATATCCCTTGCCTTTTCAATCCAGTCTGTTTGGCTATCCGTCTTGTAGTTGTTCTTATGGGGCGTCGGACGAACGTCTAACTGGAGAATGGTCTAATGGGATAATTGTCTAATATCTGCATAAATAACAATCTGGAAAATCGTCTAAACGGAATATTGTCTAATGGAAAATCATCTAAACGGAATATCGTATAATGGATAAACGTCAAACTGGATAATCGTCTAACTGCGGTTTCTGATGTTATATGTATAGCCGCAACGAGCGAGGCAGGGACATTAGACGATTTTCCATTGTAGGAAAATCCAGTTAGACGATTTTCCATTATACGAATTTCCTGTTAGACGACTTTCCGTTATACTGTTTTACGGTATACGTTCTTCCAATTATACGATTTTCCAGTTAGACGATTGTCCCTCGCCCCGTATATGTATAGCCGCAGCGAGCGCAGCAGGGATATTTGACGATTTTTCATTATACGAATTTCCAGTTAGATGATTCTTCCATTATACGAATTTCCTGTTAGACGACTTTCCGTTATACTGCTATTATACGGTATACGTTCTTCCAATTATGCGATTTTCCATTTAGACGATTATCCCTCTTTACTTCCATCAGGCTAAATAGGAACGGGGCGAGGGATAATCGTCTAAATGGAAAATGTTGGTGCGCTGAAGTGATTAAAGGTACATTCCGTCAGACTTATTATAAGAGCCACGTGCATATCGCCATCCGCGCATTATACCATCGTACCGTTTCGCGCAACTCGGCGCAGTAATACAAGGCCAACTGAAATGCAGATGCGTTCCTTGCAGCTACAATCTCAGTTGGCCTTGGGCCTAGTAGACGAAACAGCATTAACGCAAAAATTGTGTCGTTGCAAACCGGAAACATTTTCGTATGTTAACATCACACTTTATAATTTTTTAGGCTAAATAGCTTATAATATTTCTTCAGCGATCTATTGGCGTAAATAATTTTAATTTTTACTGCATTAGCCTTTTAGATTTTTGATCTCACGGTAATTATAAGCAAACGATTAAAAATCACTACATGCACACACACCGATGAAACGTCATGCTTATTGTAAGCGCGCAAAGGATCATATAATCGCAGGATGCTATTAAATGAGTTCCCAGTATTCAACAGAAAATTTCCTAGACGCCACATTTTAAAACGGATTTTTAGCAAGGGATTGACTAACGGTAAGTAAATAGACCTTTGGGGCCGTACTTGATATGGAGGATCGAGAAAAATGGCGTTGGGAGGAATTTACCTTTAAATTTTGTTATTTTTTGGTGCAGTTTGATGAAACACCCTTTTGACTCCTTCACTGTTATGTGTAGTGGTTAGTGCCATTCCGGTCACGAATGGATATGTCTTCCTGCGTCCCCCCCCCCCCCCCCAATTCCCTCACCTCCTACCGCCAGTTTGACATAACCCTCAAGGTCCATTTTTCAACGTCCACATCTCTTTCTTATAATCTCTTTTTTACCCTACCTCTCTTTACCCCGCCATCGTTTTTTTACCCCTCTACTACTACCTTCCAGTGATCAGTAAAGGCTGGGGGGTACTTTTCCCTCGTACCTTTTCTACCCCTACACTTCCCTCCCTTCTACCAACTTTTCTTCGAGTTCTGAAGGGCGACATTCAGTTTGAAAAGGTACTGGTCTGGTCCGTACTTTTTGGATCCCTGTTACGTATTGAAAGATTCCATAAGGACCACTGACAATGACTGGCTGTCTGTAGCTGGTCGTATTCGAAGGATACAACGCCTAATGACAACACATTTTTCTTGTACTACGCAGTTTTTTTTTCTAAACTCTGTAATAAAAGTATCCCCTGGATTTGCTCAAAAATCAAAATACATTTTTAAAACACTATAAAAGTGAAATTTCGCC
Organism: Lithobius niger; assembly: GCA_023313725.1. Classification (NCBI taxonomy): domain Eukaryota; kingdom Metazoa; phylum Arthropoda; class Chilopoda; order Lithobiomorpha; family Lithobiidae; genus Lithobius; species Lithobius niger. The sequence continues at coordinate 21,821 of JAHWFP010249439.1, forward strand.
AAATTCATTCTACGGCACTGTCAATATATGTAGCTCTGATAGGGTCGGTCGACTTAGTATTACGGTACGTTTATGTAGAAGACTCTCGCTCGCCGAACGCTATTTGTTAGGTAACCATTATTTATTTACGATTAATTTCCAGTAATAGGCAACAACTTAAATGTCTTCTTAAAAAAACACAACAAAAACACAATTACCACCCCCGAAGAATACAAAAAGGTCCTACACTTGAATTTTCGGTGAGTCTCCTTTCACCTTCATCAGAAGTTGTGCACGAAAATAAATTAAGTCACATCACATTTATTTTCGTGCACAACTTCTGATGAAGGTGAAAGGAGACTCACCGAAAATTCAAGTGTAGGACCGTTTTGTGTTCTTCGGGGGTGGTAAATGTGTTTTTGTTGTGGTTTTTAAGATGCCTTTTAAATACCACTGTGACTACCGGTTGCCGGTGTTTTCGAACTTAAATGTATCAAAAATAACAACACGGATAAAGAACAAAGTGCTACAGTAATTTTAAACATTGATACAACATTGTTGCCATTTCACGCTATTTCCAAAATTTGCCATTCTCGCTGAAAAAACAGCTTCTAGCTGTGATCAAACGACGGCAGAATAAATAGCTACTCGCAGCGAGAATTCAAAATCCAACATGGCGTCCGTTTCGGGGTTGTCGAATCGAAGAGAACTCATCGAATACCGGCATTCAGAAATCTGTCCGTTGACTTGTACAGCAGTAAAAATTGTTTTCTAGTTGTCATAAATAGACGGTGTCATGTAGCACGCTTCGTACGTCGTGTCGCGAGGCACGAAGTGGAGATTGGGGTCCGCGTTGTTGCCATGGTTACTGCGTATATACAACTTGAAAGCCACATTCTTCGGTAAAGGCGAGAAGCAGCCAGCAGATTTAGTATTAACCAAGTGAAAGCTAGTAAGCGAGAAATTTGTCGTTGCATACACGAGCCCTTAGGGCACGTTTATGTAACGGCAGTTTTCTCGCTCACTAGCTTTTACTTGATCAATACGAAATCTAATGGCTACTTCTCGCCTTTACCGGAGTAAGTGGCTCTCGAGTTGTCTATACGTAGTAACCATGGCAACGAAGCAGACTCAAATCGTCTCCTCGTACCTCGTGACACGGCGTACGATGCTTGCAACATTTGAGCGTCGATTTATGACAACTAGAAAACAATTTTTACTGCAGTACAAGACGACGGAATGTTTTTTTGTATGTCGGCATTCGATGGTTTGTCTTTCGATTCGATAGCCACGAAATAGACGCCATGTTGCATTTTGAATTCTCGCTGCGAGAAGCTGTACTTTAAGAGAGAATAGCAAATTTTGGAAATATTGTGAAATAACAATCTTATAGCAATGTTTAAAATTACTGTAGCACTTAATTCTTTATCCGTGTTGTTGTTATAATACATAGAATTTGTTACCTATTACCGCATTCATTTAGTAGCAACGGGAAATTAATCATAAATAAATAACGGTTGACTAGCAAATAGAATTCGGCGAGCGAGAATGACTTGTTGCATACACCCGCCCTTAGGGCACGTTTACGTAGCGTCGCCTTTGCATTCTCGCAGCTAGAACTCAATCGCGATGGCAAAGGTGACATTGCCATGGTAACAACGCTAAATGGATTAGCTAAATCCGACATCGTTTGAGTAAATACTTGCAGTCTTATAATACGTGCCAATAATATAAAGAATTCATCATGACGAAACAATTTTCCCAAACAATTCTGAACTCAAGTTATTTACTGTTTTCGTTGCGAGGCGGCAGACATAAAACCGCCGCCATGTTGGAATTTGAGGTGGTTTCTAGCTTCTAGCTGCGAGAATGCAAAAGCGAGTGGTTGCGTAAACGTGCCCTTACGCTTTACCGCGAGAAACCGTGCGAGATTTTCGGAGCTGCATTGGCCTATCTCAAACGCGTCTGACGTCACTGCTTCCATTTCGCGCCATTCGACTGATTCTTGCTTCTCACTGGCTGCTGATTTTGCTGATGAATCGACACAAAATTGAACTGATAAACGAGGGAGTACACGTTAGCTGGACGGCTCCAACTGTTTAAATTGTTTTAAAGTGCATTAAGCTACCAATCCAATCGACAATGCGACTGAAAATCGCAACATTTGTTATCAGTTGTGGAATCTGGGGTTTGCTGTAAAAACCATCGTCCATCTAGACCTAAAAAAAAAAGTCACGTTGCCCGATTTATGAGGAGATTCGGAATCGAACCTTCTGATGACATCTACATTTTCTTTAAGATGCCGCGCAATGGTTTTCACTGCTATCACTGAATGCTACGACGGTTGTTTATTTATTTAGCAGCCTAAATTCGCTAGCAAATGTATCCTCAAATTATACCGCCTTTCGAGACAGAACTAATCCAAATTAGGGGCAGTATGTCATTAATGTTAAGTTTTTCACCGACATAAATCGTTAGCCGTACAGCAGCAAAAATCCAATTCCCCCTACCCCTAGGCGTGATGACAGGCTGTCTTTATTGATCTGATTAATCTGTACAAATAGATGCCTGGCGATTTACTGCTCCAATTTAAGAAAGCGGCTGTCTATTGGGTTTAGGGAGCAATTGCGGAAGTTAGATAAGCTCTTGGTTTAGAAACAAACCGCTTCTAATTCCAGCTAGAACTTTGGAACTTTGGTTATCTTCGCAATCACCCACTCAGACCGCAAGATTGCTGCTGCAACGTATACGCACTAACGATTAAAGGTGCGCTCTTGCTCAATATAAATCGGATCGACAGAAGTAGGTTTAACAATTTTTAAGATGGCACCTATTTGTTGAGCTGTAAGGGACCTTTCATGATTTATGAACGGTGCGGAGGGAGGCCCGGCGAAAATGGGAGGGGGGGGGCTTTAAAAATTTTTTTGTATGAGGAGGGAGGTGGTGGGGGGGGGGGGCTAAATTTGTTGGAAGGTGCTATCGGAGGGGGATGGGGTCAGGAGAAAAACTTAAGAGAGTTTAAGTAAGTGCACAACAAGTTATCGAATATGTTAATGTGATAAATTTATTTAGCTTAGCACATGACACAAGGTATTGGAGTAGGCCTACTACGCTTTGAACACTCATTTCATGAAAATGAAAAAATTAGATGGGGAGGGGGGCAAAAAATTCACTAACACCAAGGGGGGGGATCATGAATATAAAAGTGAAACGACTACCAATAAGGGACCGGTTATTATTTTTACGTTAGGGGAGGGAAGGAATTGAAAATGTTGCATACAAATTTTCAATATCTTTCCCTTGAGAGGGGGGGGGAGGTAGACCCTGAAAAAGCTCCCCCGCCCACTCAAGGTACAAAAATGTTCTCCCCCGACTAGAGTAAGTAAGCTTTTCAGGTAAAGTGTAGATGATTTCCTGTGGACTAGTTAGAAAGTAACATTTTGCTTCGACAGGTTCCCAAGTGTGTGGAAAACAAGCTTTGACTTGAGGTATGTTCTTGAAAACATTCAAAAAAAAGTGTTTTTTAAACCACCTTTGGTCAGAGATTCAGATTCATGACGCTAAAATAACATTTGATATGAAGGATGCATATTGGCACGGCAGTTCGAACCAGCATATCCATGCTCTTCCAACATAAACACGCGAAACAAGAAAAATGCCCCATAGTGGAAGCCATTTTTTAGAAAGCAGTTTTAAAAACCATTTACCAGATGACACTAGCGATAACGTCAAAATCTTATAAAAACGTACATGATGGGGGCTGGGGTTCCCAGAAACTACGGCTATTGACTGCTGAAAGTTTTATTTATGACCCCCACCCCCTTCACTGGCCTAAAATGTATTAACCCCCCCCCCCCTCCCCGGAGACAAATAATGAATGCAGCAGAACGGTTTCGCATGGACTAAAACGCTAGGCAATGAGTGTTATCAAACCTTATCCTTGAGGGGAGGGGGGACTTGTTAGTGTGTTATCCCCTCTGTTACCATGGCAATGCTCGCCTTGGATGGGCGACGTCCAGCATAAGACGACTGGTAGCGTTATTTTTCTTCTCCCACCCCGTGAGGCTGTCAGTACCGAGTGGCTAGTAAGTGCTGCGCATTGCATTATGCATCAAGAAGGAATGTCCCGTTAAGCCTAGGCCATAAACATTATAGGAATTCGTTTTTGTTTACGAATTTCTAGTAAGTGGTGGATAAGCGCCACTACGAGAATTCAGTAGGAACAGTTTTGGCAGTTTCTGAGCGTATTTCTCAACGTGCAAAATGGGCGCTATTAACCTTCATTTGATAGGATGCAGATGGTATTAGCGACCGGAAGTAACACCGTTACCATTCAAGATGGCGTCGTCAACCGTGTGAGTCTGCATTTGGTCGACAGGTGGTGCCGGGCGTCTTCCGGTTTTGGGATAGAGTGAGTGAAATATAGCGAACAAGATAGTGATAGATGGATAGATAGAGGCAGAGCAGGTGGCGCTCCGAACGACAGATGGTGGAGTTGGACGAATCCATTCAGTCCCTAACAAGGGATGTGCTAGATAAAGCTTGTGGGCTGTACTCGTGGCCGACACTAGTTACCATCACCGAAAACCATAGTCTTGCATTTCAGAATGCTAAAAATGCGTAAATAGTCGCCTAATAAATATAGGCAAGCCAATTGGGTACGGTAGATTGGTTTAGTGTAAGTTGTATTTGGTTTTCTTCGATGTGGAGGTGATTATTATTACGGTTTCTGGTTTTGAGTGGCGCTGAGTAAAGATGACCCTAGCATTCAGTCAACCCAACCGAAGCCAACCCTCCCTCCCAGGTGGCAGAGTGGTTGGTTGGTTTCCGAATTTCCCCCACCACTGTACTTCTCTCTCTCGCTGCCGCCCCCCTCCCCTAGTTCCCGCTGACCCCATCGTAACCTCATGGGCGCCGGCGGACGAGAGTTTAGGCCTATAGCGTCTCCTTCCTTTGAGATTGAAAAGGGCGTTTGTTGGAGTCTTGAAAGAGGCTTCTCACGGCCTCTGGTCTGGTCTTTTCGAACGTAGGAACTGGATATTGTAGAAGCCCGAACCAAGACAGGCTTAAAAATCTTGCTTCCCGATCCCGCTTAACGCCGTCTTCCCCTCCCCTCCCTCCAAATCTTTTTTTTTTTCTTTTGCTCGGACCTGTCATGTGTGAGTTTCCTCCTC